>JAMKQA010003207.1:0-37963 GCA_024699735.1 Posidonia australis
GGTTGATTCATGCGGATGTTAAAAGCTGAAAGCATGACAGGATGCATATGATCAAAGCCATCTTACTATCATTTGATTAAAAACAAGATGATTTAATGAGTTCATGGCAGAAACGTAAACAAAATGCAAAAGAATAAATATGAAACAAGTAGACTCAACAAAACATATGTAAGTGATGATCATACCAAGAATATCTCTACTGCATAACTCAATATTTACGTGCTTGGCATGGATGTACGTGCAAAGAAATAGTAAGAAAAAGATAACTCATACAGGCAACATAGTGCAGATTTTTATGCTAGAAACAAAGTAAACATGCTTGCAAACAAAAGTGTAGATTTGCATGAAGAGCATCTTGCAAGGATGACAAGTAAATTTATCATAGAAATCTCATGAAAACACAGAAAAATCAAACCATATGTGGAATTTCTAGCATGCTTTATTCAAATGTACAAGAATAAGAACATAAAGGAAAAGTGGGAAGGGCCTACATTGTCCAAAATGTCCGTTCAAAAAAAGACACAAGATAATAAGCTCCTTGATGCTTTAGAAGGGCTGAGAATATCTCTGGATGCAAAGAAAAGCTTGAGAGCTCAAGTAGATAGTTGCAGAATTCTAGAGAAGGTTGGCTGTAACTGTCTGTGTCCAACTCCAAATGGCTGTCTATAGGAGTTTATATATAGGAATTTCTCAAAGGTAACCCGTAGAAATGCAAGGAGCCTCGTAGACGAAAAGTCTGGATGATTCCATGGCATATTCGTTGGTGGAGGTAACAGCCATGGGAGGTGGAAAGCCAGCAGTCAGCAGTCTGAGAAATGGTCGTGCGCTAGGTATGTGCTCCAGGTAGGTGCGCTAGGTAGGTGTGTCGGTTTGGTGTGCTAGGCAGGTGTGTTAGGTAAGTGTGTCAGCTAGGTGTTCTCCCATACTTGTCTGGATTTCTAATTAAGCTGTGGACCTGCTAAGGGTTTAGGATTGGTTTAGCTAATAGAATTTAAGGATTAGTTACATCCAAAGCAACATCTGGAAAGTTCATTTACGAGTCACCTCAAAATCAAAGTGTCTATGATACGGAACTTTATTTTAGTTTGAAGCTCATTATTTTTTTACCTAAATGTTGGGGAGGAAGCTGCGGCGGCGGTCCCGTCCAACAGCTCCGCCGCACACGCATGAGCTTCGGGGGAAGGTTTATTTTTTTATTTTATTTTATATTTAAAGTTGTGGTTGGACCATTCCGGCTGGACCGTAGCAAATAAATTTCTACTGGAGTTATGACCGACTAGCACGCATTATTTGACTTGATTGTTTGACCTACCACGCAGTTATAGAGAACTTGAAATATTTCTATTTGTTGTACAACGTACTTTATTTTTATTATTTTTGGAGTTCTATTTATGGTTGACGGAAGCTTTTATTTTCAAGTGTTGAGATGTATCAAAATTTTACACAGAATTATAACCTTAAGAAGGGGTTACAATAATTGGATTTAAATGCAAAATTGAAGACATTCTATATTGTATTTTGATTACATCCATAATTTTTATAATTCTACGAAAATGTTTTGGTGCACCGCTACTATGGTGCACCACATCTCCATAGGTCTATATTAACAAATGTAAGTACCCATGTTGAATCATAACTAGATCTTCGAAACCCATGTTTGATACAAGGCAAGTTACCTGTTGTAATTTTGGACAGATCCACATAAAATTTGTAGTTAAGAAATCTTTCCTCTCAGTATTTCTTTGATAGGATTAATATGTATGTTCAAAACCCATTATTGATTTATTTTTGGGTATGGTGGTCTAGTGCATGCAGCGTTCTCTTTTTGTTGGTAGACTTTTGGACTCCGTCCAAACTACAAACAGAATGTGAAACTTAAGCACGCTTGCGTAGAGCTCCACCCTTTCCGCCACATAACTTCTACAACTGGATAGGCAAAGTATTCCTTGAATACTAGATACTAATTACATATAAATAACCTTACTTGTTGTGTAATTGATAAAGACTCAATCTTTATCAATATTATTTGCGATTTGTATTGAAATGTTAACGTTATGTATATGGGCCGATGGAATTAATGAGGATATGAGGAGTATAAAATTCTACCAAGTAGAACGTTATGTATGAAGTCTTGATCATGAGAAACTTTTCACGTATTTCTTTTTAGTTTTGACTTTGGTTCGGTGGCAATCCTAAGTGGTCTACTTGTGTGTAGCGTGCAACACGTGAAAATCCTCTATTATGGCCCCTCCTTGCACGACATATAACAATTATTATACAATGGACTAGATGAGATGGGGCCAGAAAGGAGATAGGTAACTTTCATTTTGATAACAATACATGTTCTCAATCAACTTGAGTATCATGTGAAGTGGATTTCATATTTTTTTTCTCTTAGAATTGAAGTTTTGTATTGGTAGAGTCACGTTGAAATTGCTCCTCAATCAGTATTACCTCCTGTGAAAAAGACAATGTTGATGTTTTTTTTGTCTGCATTATATCAATGTTAGATTTTATTTTTAAGAGGTGTGGACTGACAATCAAGTGTTCAAGGTTTATAAGTTATACTCTTATTTGCATAATCTTCTATTAAGTAAAATATTTTATTAATCAACATATTTGTGAATCATTTTTTTCTCCTTTTTTTCTTGTTAATTGGCAGGATGAGATGTAAAATTTCACTACTTTAATAGTGAACATGATACCAACTGCTATGGTACAGTTGACTAAAGAGAGTGGAACTCACACCTCTTTCCTAGGTTCGAATTTCACAGATTATAAGGAGAAAAAAAATATATTTACTGATTTAAAAAAAAAAAGAAGTGAACATGATTAAGTAAGAGAAACTTCTGGCACCTCAAGGAGGTCCCATCATTGTCACTCAAGTACAAAATTGCCTTGCATCTTCAATAAAATTACTTAAATTCTTTTTTACACATTTTTACCAATAAATATCATGTAGATCAAAAACGAATACGGCAATGGAGACATAGAGAAGAAATAAGAAGAACCTAGAAAAAGAAACCTTTAGTGGTGTGCCAATGTAATATTTGTGTTTAGATTATCTAGAATGAATGTAATTAAGCTATTATAATCTGAATAATTAGTTTAATAATGAGATATTGGTGTTAAGCTCTCTTTTAAGTAGCATTATCTCTGTTATTCGCCTACTTTGTGGCATTTTGGACTGGTGCATGCCATGTGTGCGTGTGTGGGACCGAGAGGGGCTGGATCAGAGTTGAGTCAACTCAGCACAGTGCCACACAGACTCCAACGCCCTTCACTGTGCTCGCCACAGTACTCCGCAGTCTTCCGCCATGTCGCATCTTGGATTTGTCGAGATCTCCAACAATTTTTGTCGAAGGATAACGACACAGAGATAGTGGCCTTAAAATGGAGAAGAAGAGGAAGGAGAGGAGGGTGGTGGACCGAGAGAAAGAGAAGAGAAAGGGAGGGCCAGAGCGAGAGGACCTGAGAGTTGAAGAAGAGAGAGAGGTGGCTATTGTCGGTGGTGGCTAAGGACCTTCGGAGACCCAGGAAGCCAGAGGAACACCAGAAAGAAGAGAAGAAGCCATCGAGGAGGGGGGATCACTAGAGATCGTCTCTGAGTACGCGTTCCCTTCCTCATTCCTCTTTTATATTTTAAGCTTCTACTTAGGATTATACCATCAATTAGTATGAAAAGAATGAACATGAGTAGAATTGAGTTGAATCATGGATGTATGTTGATTGTATGATTTTTCCATGATTTTACAAGCAATTAAGTAGAATTTTCAAGATTCATGCTATAGTGATGGAAAATGGGTTTTATGCCTTGTGATTTTTATATCTTGAGATGCATGCCATGGTTTTCGATGAATCACAAGCTTAAGCTCACCCTAACACCCACTTTGCACAAAGAAAGACCCATCCTCAAGAGACCCAAAATAAACTCTCCTCCGAGCACAATCGATCAAAGCGAATTGCTGTAGTAACCAATCCATGTCGAGTATCACATTGTACTCCTGCATGTCCATCACGATCAGGCTAGCGTCGAACTCTCTGCCATTCAACATCAAGTCGACAGACCGCAGATACCTCCATGCCAAATTGTGCTCCCCCAGCAGCGTCACCACGCTGAGATGAAAGGTCAGTCTAGCTGGTATCTCTCCCAACTCTACCGCAAAAGACTCAGAAATAAAGGAGAAAGATCACTCTGAGTCAAACAACACTTTGGCCATCCAGTCAGCCACAATAAATGAATCTGATAACCAAACAAACAACACCACACATCCATACAATCAGGCCAAAATTCAGATTACAAAGGGATTACAACAAATCTTAGAGGGTTATAGAACCAACTATTCATCCTTACCCTCAACGACATTTCCTTAAGACCCAGCGTCTGGAGCTGCAATGGTAGACGCCCGTCCCCTAGTCGGTTGCTGTGGCGCACTTCCTGTCATCTTAGGCTATTCCAGACAAGATCTTTGAACGTGTCTCGCCTTCCCACAATTATACCACACCATTGGAGCTGAGGTCTGCCTAGGTTGGGGACAATATGCAGCGATGTGGCCCACCTGGCCACAGTTGAAGCACTGGTTCTCGCCGGGAGCATTGGGCCCTGTCTAACTGAGAGTAGCTCCGTTACTCCCAGCAAAACTCAGTCGGTTCGTAGAGGAAACACTGGGAGTCGCCTTTTGCTTCTTCTAAGGGTTACTTGAACTACTAGCACTTAGAGGACCATAGAAAGAGAATTAGGAGGTAAAAGAAGACTTACCCTTCCCTTTGGGATGACTCTCCAGAAACGTCTGATGTTCGGCCTCGAAGCGATAAGCCATTTTAATCATGTCCTCCACAGTCTAGCACTAGCAGTCCATCACCTTCACCCGTAACCTTCGGTTCAAGCAGTCCAGAAACCACTGCACCCGTTCCTCCTCAAACTCATAGGCAAAAGCAAAATGTTCCAGCCGGGGGAACTCACTCTCATACTTGAGCACCGACATCGTTTCCTGCTTAATACTCCGGAAATCTCGGCGAAGCTGCTCCTTCACATGAGCAGGAAAATACTTGTCATAGAAGGCCGCCTTGAAATCCTTCCACTAGATACCAACAGTGATTGAGTTAAGGAACTTCAGCCACTTCATAGACTTCCACTATCTATTTACCTCACTATCCAGCAAATAAGTCGCCAACCGCACCCAATGCTCCTCTGAGCACGTCATGCTCTCCAGCATCTTCACCACCTTCTCCAGTCAGGCCTCGCTCTCCTTAGCACTGACCTTGCCCTTGAACGACGACGGACGAAGCTTCGTGAAGTGGTTCAGCCACGAGTCACCCAATGGCTCACTAGTACTACTCTTGCTGAACGCGTGAGAGATCCTATGTACCAAACTCCTCAGTTTCGCACGAACCGCCTTTCATCCGCCTACGTCCTCTCGGGGCACGGTCTCCTCGATAGGGGCCTTGCCTTTACGACCACAAGGAGACATCCTACCAGAGAAAAGCAAAGTACCTGCACCACAGACAAAACAACAACCAAAAAACCACAAAGATATTAGGTGCAGACTCAACCATGCATGCAAAACCTATGGAGGTGTAGTGCAACCTAGTCAACCTGGAGCTTTGATACCAAACTGTAATGCCTCACATTTTCCATAATAATTTAAAACAAATTAAATTGCAGGAAAATTAAAGCCAAACAGAAAATATTTAACTACCAGGAACCTGTGTGTGCGGCTAGGAGACTCTACACTATATGCACTGTGCTAAACCTCTGCATGCCTGCACCTACAAACCAAAAACACAAGGAAAACGTATGAGTGACAAAAGTCACCCAGTACACACCCTAAAGGGAAACAACGGGAAACAAAATCTTAATTAATTTTCTTTTAAATTCATTTCGCAAATCATTTTTCAAAAACCTCACAAATCAGGTCTACACCGACCAAAACCATAATTGGGGTTCTACTAGCCAAAACCCACAAGCGCAAAGGCCCTCAATGGCCAAAACCACACATAGTGAGTCGGGAAGTTCGACGCCAGGCAACCAAACTCTAGCCACATGCAGTCCACTGATGAGCGACCACAGCGTTCTACATTGCCATGGTGACGACCACCCTGTGTAGGAGCGTTCACCGTCCCGCGATTCTCCCTCTCTAGAGAATCCTTAAGAGCCAACCCTTCCTTGGGAAGACTGTCCTGTCTCTTAGGACACTACCATCTACGGAGCACGTGTCCTACCGGCACTAGCTACCACAGGGTACGCCTCCTCACGGCATCCTCCACACACGGTGCTCAAGAGGGAGTGTCATACCTCCACACCCGACAACACCCGAGCCACATTGCTCACAACGACAGCAGGAGTATCATGCCTCCCCGTCATGATACAAGACACCTCAACCCGTAGACCACACCCCCAGCCTTGAGACAACAATCAAGGAGTCTCATACTACCAAAACCTGACGTCCCTCAGCCTCGGGTATCTCAGCCCTCGACCTCGACCAGGGTGTCATGCCCGACCACCCGAGAATGTCGTCACATTCCTGGTCCCGACGACATGATCCTATATTCTCTTGGCCCGCACACAGAAAATCTAGAAAATCATTTTCCAAAATAGGCCAACTATTTCTTTGAAATCATTCTCAAACCATTTTTATATCTTTGAAAACTCTTCCAAAGCCTCGTCAAAACGACGCATCCGGTGTCCCGAGGGACCACCACTGATGGCCTACAATCCCATTTCAATGGGACAAAACAAACCAATCCAGAAAACCCTCGGAAATCAGATTTACAAAAGCATTTGGGCCCAGATTCGGCATGCCAAAAATAGGTTTAGTATACCGAAAACCTTTGGTTCGGTAGACCGATTTGGGTAGGTCGACCGAATATTTTGCCAAACAAGCTTCCATCATTTTCCATAGAAGTTGACTTCTTTAACTCATGTCAATAGTTAGCTTCTAGCAAATGAGCCAAAAGTTAGCTTCTTCCATAAGTCCTGCCAGACTGACCCTTAGCCTTTGGGTAAAAACGTCAACTTACAAGCGATATTCTTCAATGTAGTATTGATCAAATACTAACAATGAGTCTTGTCAAGTAATAAGCCTTCCTTTGGACTAACTAGTTAGTCACATGGAACAACCATATAATTGTCACATATTTAATTGTCACATATTTATTACCATAGGTGTGCTTGATATTTAGTCAAATACCAATCTTCCTTTAGGCCAATTATTATCCGCATGAATCTCAAACACACAAACATCTTTTTATCTCGAATAGAACCTACTTTAGTAGGGTGTTATTTTGATTAATCTATTCTTAAATTGAAGACAATTTATATTTGATCATTAATAATGAAATTATTTGATTCCGTAGGTCATAATCTAACATTTAATCATTAAATTATGGATGCTAAAGTTCAGGGACTAAACATTAAAATTTCAAAAACACATAGAATTTTCCACAATATTAATTAACTTGTGTGTGATAACCAGAAAACTTAGGAGTTAACAGAAACAAAAGATTTTTGTGGGGTTTTCATTAAATCAGAGAACTTTATAGAGTTTTCCTAATTAAAATCAAACTCAAATGGGAAATAAAAATTTGCAAGGGCTTCTTCATAATTATTACAGAATTAGTAAAAGGGTGGATAAATGTATCCACCTTGCATCAAATTAGTCAAAAAAACTCAAAAACCCTAACTGGTTACAAAAACACATAGTAAGAAGAGAGCTGACGGCGCTGCAACCTCCGATGGTTGGACTGTCACTGGAGGGGCACCTCCCAAGGGCTTGACCCATGATTCGACGCTTAGGAGGCGCTAGAAAGGGTCGATCTGGCGACACTAGAAAAACCCAAACATTTATAAATCATATTTTCTCGTTTTTGATGCACGAAAATATGATATCAAGGTTGTTCATGCATGAATTAATCAAAGAAAGCAAAAATCCAATGATTTTCAACATGATTAAGATCGAAAACATAAGATTATATAATGAAATGATATGATTGCTTTGATACTACTTGTTGAAAATAAGGCTTAAATAACATACGAATTTTATAAATAAAAATTTGATTTCCAAGATATAATCATTATATGTTCATCACAAAATAAAATATAGGGAGAAACGTACCTCAATCCATGTGAAAATCATATAAGCACTATAGATTTTGTGCACGAGAACCAGACTTCCAAACCACTACATACTTCCTTTGTCCTTTATCTTTTTTAAGATGGGGTAAGATTGAGAAGGGATAAAAGTGTAGAATTTGGACACCAAGATCTTTATTTATAGAATCTCAATTTTGTCCATATTTCTAATTGGTCTATCAATAAATAGAAATATGACAGTGGTTTCTACATAATCAATCCATACTAGTTAAGATGTTAATAAACTCAATTCAAAACCTAATAGATCACTTTCAATGAACCTAATGTTAAAATAGACTATAATACTTTAATTAATTTTATATTAACTTATATTTTATTAGATTTTAACCCAACAGAAAGATAAATAGATGAGAATCCAATTTTGTAATATATATTTTCTAAAAAAAACCCCCGTACTTATATGAAGCTCACCCGGACAAATTTGTAATGGCGAAAACTTATTTAAATGATTGGTACGTAAGTGAAGTTCAAAAACCAAATTGTAAGATATGAAGTAGTACCGCTCATGGAACTGACACAATATTGCAACTTGCCAGGTTGAATGGAAAAATATCTAACCTAAAATGTAAGGGAGAAATGTGCGATAAAAATGATTCCACGTCAACTTCCTGAAATCATTATCATTCGTAATGTTAAAGATATGTTACGAAGAAGCAGAATCTGGGTTCAAAAAATGTAAATTAACTATATAGGTAATTTGAGACAACCTCGACCTATTCGGACACCATACGTTCAATGCATGGGTCGTCTTCACTAGCACTGTAAAAGGTAAGAAATTACTTATTATTTTGTTTAGGTCTGTTTGAAATGATGAAGTGTGATAATTTCGTATCCCAAAATGTTATTTTCTATACATTCTATCGGTTACTTATCCACTTATCAAAAATTCATACGGAAAAACCAACTACAAGATCTGTAACTTTTAAATTTATTTTACAAAGTCCCTTACATTAATGACCTGCTCTTTGGGCTAGCGAAAAATTTTAGATCACACTCCATCATAAGTTAATAGTTACTAAAGTTAGGTTCGATGGTATTCAAAAACGTTATTTTCTAACCCGGCCCAATAGCTCTGCTGAAAAAAAAATGGAAGTGAATGATCAAAATGCAAACTTCTCATCTCATAATTTCAACAACAAAGCAATATAAACGGATAACATCCACACTTGTCACTCTAACAGCAGTATTATTCAAACATATCAACCATCAATCTCACAACTAAAAACAGACAAATCGACAAGAACCCAAGAAACAACAGACGTACGTAATACATGGCAGGCATATTGGTGAACATCAATTTCCATAGTCACCTTTATTGTCTATTTTTACTACTAGTAGGTCGATGGATAGATCTATATATCATTGGCAGGCATCGATGAACATCTAGTCATCGTCCGTCAAGAACTCGATGCCCACACCACCAATCGTCACCTTCCCTTCCCTTGGCACAATGGTGACAATAATATCATCATCGTCATCGGCCTCGATATCGTCCAAGAGGTCCGTCAGTCCCAGAGTCAGGGTCGACTTGGTGCTTTTCTTCACCCTCCCCGTTTTCGCCAAATTGACGAAGCTCCCGGCGAACTCCGACCCTCCGGACGTGACCGCGTTGTCTGGGGAGTTCACGAAGACATCGAACTTGGTGAACAGACTCTTGTCGAACTCGATCCCCTTGATTATCACCACCTCCTCCTCGTCCTCCTTCTCCTTCTTGCTTCTCGACTTCTTTGGCCTCTTCACGAGAGTGCTCACCGCCGAGGTGAGTCGCACTGGGAACCTCGGGTTCCGGATGACTTTCCTTTGCTTCGGAGACTTCCTCGGCACAGACGGCCTTGGCTTCTTCTCCAACCATGGGAGCTCCACAGAGTCGTACCTATATATTTTATTATTAATGGTATCAATAACAATAACAACAATCTAAGAAGTTCAACGGCCAAACTTTGAAATCATGTATGTACAAGGACATTGACATACCTGTAACCTAACAGTGAGCTGTCTAGGCAGTCCCTGACCTTGACCCTAACGGGCTGTGCGTTCTCGTTATAGAACAAGAAGTTGGCATCGAGAAACTCATCACTCCTCGGGTCCCTGTTCCTCCGACTGAGCTGCTTCCACACGTCCCACAACCGGTCGACGTTCATGTGGTGGCAGTAGAAGATCGGGTCGCGGCCGGCGGAGTAGAAGTTGCCCATGTTCTCTCTGTTCGGCTGAGTAGGATCGCCGACGAAGGCATGGATTGGGGTGTGCGGTGTGCTTTCAACACTTCCCTGACCCTCCGAAGTAGCCTCACTTCCAGTGACGTACTTCTCGCCGAAGAACATCTTGGGCTTCTTAGAGTTGCTAATCATTTGGCGGTACATGATAGTGAGGTTGTTGGCGATGATCTCGTCGTCGGGGGTAGCTGTTTCGGGCGGCGGCCAGGTCAGGTCGACGACCTTCGGTGGCCGGTTGTCTTGGTTCCGGATTGGATCGTAGAGAGGTGAGCTTTCGTTGTCGAAGATGCTTGGGATTTGCATGCCGACGGGAGCGTCGTAGTTCCAGAATGGCATCACGAAGTCGTCATCGCCGATCAGTTTTCCGAGGATCTTCTCGTAGAAGTAGAGGTACCAACGGTGGAAGGGGAAGAACAACCACGAGAAGTGGATTTGGAGCGGTAAGTCCGGGAAACCAACCTACGTTTATTTGATAGCAAGATCAAATTAGTCTACTTCTCAAACTTGAAATTTTGGCTTAGATAAAGAAAAAATAGGTACTTCTAACTTAAAAAAATATATTAGAGCCTTATTTTCAAGGACGACGAGGCCTGTAAATTAATAAAACTTACCGATATCAAAAAAAAAAAAAAAAAAGACGACGAGGCCTACACGACAAAAATTCTTTTGCAAGTGGTATGAGAAAAATGTCACACTCAAATGGATAAGACAACAACTTCTTACCGGACGATTTTTTTGACAACAAGATAGGTAACATTTGTAAAACATTATGCCATTAACTAAGTAGAAGTCTAAGCTAGTAAAATACATGTACTACTTAAAGGTGTATGCACATAAAAAAAAGAGATAATGCCCTAAGTCTCACCGCAAAGAGTTGAGATGAATTAGTTTAGGGTTGTATGTATGTAAATTGACCACATTCTTAAATGATTCACCTGGTCATAGCCGTCGTTGCAATAGGCACAGTGGACGTTGGCTTGCTGCATGAAGCTCCTGGGGTCGTCCATGGGAAGCTCCTTCATAAGCTTAGTAGCCTCTTCATATGCCGCGATCTGGTCCTTGGTCATGTTTTGGACCGCAGGCCGCACGCGGATGCGCTTCGGCGTCTCAGGAACGAAATCGATGATGTCAGTGCTGAACGGCGGGCAGCAGCTGTCCGGGAGAACGGTATCGCCAACGCTGGAGGAGTGGCACTTGGAAATGTCCGGTGCTTCGATAGGTGAAGCGAAGGTCTGCCGTGGCAAAACAAGGCCGCTGGTAGCACCGTAGAGGCCACCGAGTCCGAGGAGCATGTCACGGCGGTCGAAGGAAGCGCCGTTGTTGGTGGTTCTCTCAGACGATTTGCCGTCACGCCCATCACCGCCACCCCTGCACGAGATCGCATGGGAAGTGGTGGCGGTGGTTCTTCTGGTGGTGCTCCGCCTTGGGTGGCAGCTGGAAGGGGATGCAAAGGAGAGGGAAGGGGAGGATTTCAGGGACAAGGCATGGGTGCTTGGGGAGCACAGGTGAGAGATGGCTGCCATTGGTGGAGGCTTCTCCTTTCACTCCGGCTAGATCTTGCAAAGTTTGGATTGTTAAAAGCGCAATACTTTTATATAGCGGATCTACATCTAACTGCACATCAAATGGGATGGTGGTAGGTGGGAATATCTCTTCGAGGTGAGCTTCTTTAGCATTTCCTGACAGGTAAATTGTCTTTAAATCACAAGCACGTGGTATCTGGCGAATTCAAACTCTTCTTTATCAATACATATTTGTATATTTATCTGGTCTTTTCTTCTGTTTGAAAGCTTCATGGTCCTTTCCATGGATATGTAATCAGCAGTCACGTTGGTGATATATATATAGAGACAGAAAAAATCAATAGTATCATAAAATTATCACTACAATTATAATTACTTATTAATCTTACTCATTCATCTTCGTCTTTTCAAAAATGAAAAAGAGAAGGATTGCGTATCATCTTTTGTAGCTACACAATTCTGCATGTGGACGAGGGTGGGTGGAATTTGTGTGGTGCATATTAATAGCCTCTTCATACCTGAGTGAAGACTCCAGGTCTGCTGTTTCTGCGTAGCAGACATAACACGCTGTTATGATTCTCTCGCATTCACACGTGTACATGAAAACTACAAACGTCTCATATCAAAAACGAAAGTCATGACAGAAAATTCTACAGGTACGGAAGAAAACCCAGCCCTGCAGCCATCATTGAAGCCCGGTGTTAGACTTGTTGAATAGTTCGGTCGTGAATATGTCGTGTGTTGTGTATAAACGTATATATTATATATATATATATATTATTAAATTTAAATATATAATTTATTTAATATTAAATTGAACTATAAATTATCTATCTATGTGTATACATAACATGATCTGTTAAGTATAAGTTTAAACGAATCATGTCGTTTTAACACGATAACGATTAGAGTGACATGAGTACACGTTTACATGTTTATTATTTGTTTACATGTTTATTACATGATTATACATTTAATATAAGTTTAACATTAATACGTTTCATATACGTAAAAAAATAAAAATTAAATCAATAAATCATGAAACCAAACATTCAATAACATTTTACACGTTCCATTATTCCATGTGTTAATATCATAAGGTCTACAACACATTATAAACATCTATTATTCAAAATAATAAAAGTTATAATCTACATATATAATTACGTAATATGTACTTATTATATACGTATAAGTTTTTATTTTTTCCGAAAATGATTCGTTTAATAATCATATCTACTAATTAGATACGATAAATACACGAGATATAATAAAACTAAATCTAAATACGATTATATCATATCATATTCGTATTATATTATCACGATGTCCTATGTCTTTTTCTTTTTAAGATCACCGTGATCTAAATGACAAATATTATAAGTGTCATTTATCGTGAGTGGGCACTCCGGATATGCTGGTTCCGCGTAGAAGACACAACACGCTGTTATGATTCTCTGGCATTCACGCGTGTCGAAGAAAACTACAAACGTCTATTAACAAAAACGGAAGTCATGACAGAAAATTCAACAGGTATGGAAGAAAGCCCCGCCTTGCAACCATCATTGAAGGCCGGTGTCCTATGTCTTTTTTCTTTTTTTTTTTGGAAGATCACCGCGTTCTGATTGACAAATATTAGAAGTGTAATTTATTTTGAAAGAGGAAAGCTTTTATTTAGACAAAAAAGGATAAAAAACGAAGGCCCAGTGACCACCATCATCAACGTGTAATAAAATATTACACAACCTACCAAATAGTACGGCACTTTCAGTGTTAATACAACATTAACAAGTGGAAAATTGCAGACCGCCGGATCTGAGAGTGGTGAGGTCATTATGTTTCAATCCAAGAATTACATTAAAATGGAAATCATTATCACAATTTTTTCCGCTTTAAATGTAGTGAGCTGAATCACATCCAGAGAATGTTTTGGAAGGCTTCACTTCACCGAATGTTGAAAGAGACCATTCATTATTTGCCGTCGTACTATTTGATAGTGTTGTTAAGTCAAAAAAGAAGTTTAAATCTAGTGATCGAAGATATGGATTAAAACCACCTAAAGTAAACCAACAAGAAGTTAAAATTGTAGGAGAAAAAAATAATGTAAAAAAGAAAGGAGAAGAATATACTACAAAATACAAAGAACTTATGTAGTTCAGTCAAAACTTACGTCTACAAATAAAGAAAGATAACTTTTACTATGAATCAAAATGAGTACAAGTTATAGAGTTTCTTAGAGAAAAATGATCAAAACACTGACACTAAAACATTTTTAGGATTGAAAGATTTTCAATTTTCCTAAAATTCCATCAAAAAGTTAAATTTATATGAGGATTTAAAACGAGTCTATTAAGACAAAAAATTCTGTAGTGAACGTCTACACAAATATCCGCTAAAGCCTTGATCCAAGGATGCGAGCAAAGCAAATGTTCATTTTTTTTTACTATAAACAAACAATGTATCAGCGAATGTAATTCACTCAATCTTTATGTTGAATCAATGAGACTGTAGGTGTCTGCCAAACTTATATCAAGGCAAAACTCAACAAATCTCGACCTTAACTTGAAATTCCATCTCCAACATTAAGACTATGATCAATCTACAACTCTCTCTACTAAGGCTTGTCTCTTCAAGAATAGTACAACTTAACCAAATCAAAACAGAAATCAAACTTAGTGGGTGAAAGAGGCTTAGTCATCATGTTGATTAGATTGTCTACTATACTAATCTTCATTATTTGAATCTCACCACATACAATCACTTCATATATGAAATGGTATTTGACATTAAAGTACTTTGTTCTCTCATAAAACATCTGATCCTTTAAGAGGTTAATAACACTTTGACTGTCACAATGTATAAAAATATCATCTTATCTTTTGTTGAACTCAGTAAATAGGTATTTGATCAACCATATGGCTTCTTTGATTGCTTTTGTTAAAGTCATATATTCAACTTCTATGATAGATAGCACCATAAACTTTACAAAGTTGACTTCCAACTGACCACATAGCTTCCAATGAAGAATAAATATCCTATAAGAGACCTTCTTTTGTGACGATTACCTACAAAATTTGAGTCAATAAATAACTAATCCCAAACTCTAGATAAACATCCAAGGTACTACGAAGATATCTTAGAATCCACTTTACTGCTTGTCAATGTTCCTTTCTTAGGTTTGCCATATATCACAATACTAACAAACAAGGTAATGTTTGGATGAGTTCAAATCATAGCATATATAATGCTTTCTACTACACTAAAATAGGAAACATGAGACATGTAAACCTTTTCTTCTTCAATTTATGAAGATTGATCTACAAAAAGTTTAAAGTGTGCTCCCAGAGGTTTTCTTTCTAACTTAAAATTCTCATCTCAAAACATTGTAAAACCTTCTTCAAATATTTTTCTAAACTAAGATACAACTTTTTCTTTTTGTTCCTTCGAATTTTCATACCAAAAATTTTCTTCAATAGTTTCAAATCCTTTGTTTTAAACTCTCAACTAAATAAGGCCGTTAACTGCAAATCTCATGTTAATTTGTAATTGTAAGTAAAATATCATCAATATATAGAAGCAAATAGATAAAAGAGACATCATCAAGTTTCTTCATGTAAATACAACTGTCATAACTACTTCTATGATAGTTGTGTGTAGCCATGAAAGTATTAAATTTCTTATACCATTGTATTAGTGATTGCTTCAAGCCATACAACAATCTCTATAGCAAACAAACCTAATGTTCTTTTCCTTCAACAACAAAACCTTCTGGCTGCTTTATATAAATTTCTTCATCATGTTCATTATGTAAAAAAGTCATCTTTACATCTAATTTCTCCAACTCCATGTCATGAACTACAATCAATGCTAACAAAACATAAATAGAGAAATACTTAACAATAAGTGAAAAAATATCCTTATAATCAATTTCTTCTACCTAACTATAGCCTTTGGAAACTAGACAGGCTCCATACTTTGAATCTGTGGCTCCATGTGTGTCATCCTTTCTTTTGAACACTCATTTGCAACCAATAATTTTCTTGCCTTTAGTTGAATCAATCAAGGCTTAGGTTGTATTCCTTTGAAGAGACTTTATCTCCTCAAACATGACAAATAACTAAAAAGACAAATCATACACAAAAATAGCTTCAGAACATGAGGAAGGCTCACTTCCATCTATAATTTTTTCTACTACTGAAAGTGTATATGCAACTGCTTAGTGAGCATACCTTAGATTTGGTTTAACTATTCTCCTTGATCTCCCTTTGGTAATGTTGTATAATTCTTCTTCAATTGCTTCATCCTCTTCATCCTCACCATCATGAACATTAACTGCAATAGGTTGTGGATGCTCAATTTCTAGCTCCACCTGTTTGAAGATACTCTCATGCAAACCTCTATCATTAGAAGCAACAGAATCTTCCTTTAGAAATAACAAGGTTGATTTATAAAAAATACCATTCCTCTCTATTAATAGTCTAATTGTCTTTGTATCAGTACACCTCAATCTATAGTCTTTCATACTAGATGCATAAACCAAAAAAAAAAACATTTTTTAACTCTAGCATTAATTTTCCATTATCATAATGAGCATATGTAGGACATTCAAAAAAATTTAATTTAAAATAATCTAAAGAGGGTCAGGCCATACCTCTTCTGGAATTTGAAAATCAATGGATCATATCGGAAATTGGTTCACCAAGTAATAGGCAGTAGACGTAGCCTCAGCCCAAAAAGATTTAAAAAAACATGCATTTAACAACATGCATCGAGCTCTCTAGACCATAGTTCGGTTCATTCATTCTGCAACACCATTATATTACAGACTGCAAGGAGTAGTATGGTGACGCCTAATGCCTTGGTCTTTGTAAAATTCATTAAACTGTAAATTGCAAAATTCACTACTTGATTCTCCATTAGAACTTTTCATTGCTTGAAATACTTTAATGCTTCATCTTCGTGCTTTAACATGTAGACCTATACTTTCCTTTAGAAGTCGTCTATAAAAGCTAACATGTATCAGACACCTTCAAGGAATGAAATATGTGATGGACCCCACAAATCTTAGTAAATATAATCCAATTTACTTTTGGTTTTATGGATATTTGTTTTAAAGTTCACTCTTTTCATCTTTTTTTGTACATAATGCTTACAGAAGTCAAGTTTACCAGTGTACTACCACTGAAGAGTCCCTTTTTGCTCAACAGTATCATCCCCTTCTTGCTTATATGTCTTAACTTCAAATGCTACAATCTTGTTGTATCATTTTTAAGGTTAGGTGATTATGATGTCATTGATGTACTTGAGTTTGTGACTGTTCTTTCCAATAAGATTTATAGACTTTTAACATGCTTAGCTTTCATAACCACTAAAGTGCTTTTAGAAATAGTTAAAACTCCACTTTCAATTTAGTATTTCAATCATTTGATTCAAGAGTGCTCAAAGAAAAAACATTCTTCATCAAATTCAGAACATAAATAACATCAGATAATGTCCTTTCTATGTCGTCATGCATCTTAATTTGAATTGTATCTCCACCAATAGTTTTACATGGTGAGTAATTCCCCATAAATACATCTCCATTATCAATAGATTCATAAGTAGAGAACCAATCTTTGTTAAGACACATATAATCAGTACAATCAGAGTTCCATTCATGTTTGTATTTATTTTCATTTGTCGCAAGAAGAACAAAACCATCTGAATCTTCATCAACAACATTTGCATGAGCTGCATTAGGCCTACTTTGATTCTTGCGGTCATTCTTCTTCTTCTTCTTCTTCTTCTTCTTCTTCTTCTTGAAACTTGTAACACTGCTTCAAAATGTAACCCTTCGTCTTGTTTTTTTTATAAAAGTTTCGCATCCAATGAGAATTAAATCCCCAACTCCCCATTTAGAGTAATAGTCTTGTACCGAATGAGCTATGCTTTGTTCGATAACCCTTCTTTTTGTAGTAGTTGTAAAACTTAGATTTTAATTTGGACCTATTCTTGTTACTATTTGACCTTTTCTTCATTTGTCTTCCTCTTGTGAAAAGGACTTCACTCTTCATATTTCCTTCTCAGATTAATTCTCTATCCATTAATTCTTTAGAAAGCAAAGATTTCTTTACATCTTTAAAAGAAATAATTTTTCCCAATGATAACGGTTTCCCGAAAGTTCTTGAAATATAGTAGCAAAGAGCATAAAAGTTACAAGACTTGGTCCTCATCATTAATCTTAGCATCAACATTTTCTAAATGTACAATAATAGAAGTAAACTCATTTATGTATGTTTAATAAACATACATTCATTCATGTGAAGTATGAATAGCCTTTACTTCAAATATAGATGGCTAACAAGAGACTTTGTCATACATAAAAATTCAAGTTTCCGTCAAACACTTACTACACTTTCTTCATGGAAAACCTCGCACAAGACTTCATTAGACATGAATAAATGAATCATGGTCAATGCCTTTTCATCAAGTTCTTTCCATTATTCATCTGTCATGATACTCGATTCCATTTCCTTTCCAAGGAGAGTTTTCTTTAATTCGTTTTGGATTAAAAAATCACACATTTTCACTTGCCAAAGACTGAAGTTGACGTCTCAGTTGAACTTCTCAATCTTAAACTTGGTTGAAGACATCTTTACATGGGCAATCAAATAATCCAATAATAAGGCTCTTATACCACTTGTTAAGTCGATGAATGAATCAAAGATATGGATTAAAACCATGCAAAAAAAAAAACCCAACGAGTTAAAATTATAGGAGAGAAAAATAATGTAAAAGAAGAAGAAAGGATGAAAAGCATACCACAAAACATAGAGAATTTACATATTTTGGTCGAAACCTACATCCATAGGAGAGAGAGAAAGAACTTTCACTATGAATTAAGATGAGTACAAGTTACAGATATTCTTAGAGAAGAACGATCAAAATTCTTACACTAGATATAGCTATGGCATCAAAAATTCTCTAAGATTGAAAGATCTTTAATTTTCCTAAAATCCCATGAAATGAGAATATTTTTGTACAAGGATTTAAAATGAATCTGTTAAGACAAAAATTCCCATTGTGAATATCTTGTACAATCCTGATTCAAAGATGCGAACAAAGTAGACATCCATGTAGACGTCTATTTTGTTACTGTAACAAAATAATGCATCAGCAGACGTTCGTTCAATCTCTAAGTCAAACCACCAATAAGATTGCAAGCTTTATCAGACATTGATCCACAAGGCTTATTTGTCAATTAGATTACGGTGACCTTCAGAAAAAAAACCAGCCATCAATAAGGGGTGTAGAATGGGGTTTAGTTCAATACTTGCAGATTTTTTTTTTTTTGTTAACGGTTGAGATAGATTAGAATATAATCGGCTTAAATGTCATGGGATACAACATCCAAAATATTAATATTACAGTACCACTAGCATAGATGCCATAGACAGCCTCAAAAAATGCCCCCCAAGGAGGGATCTTAAATGTTTTACATCAAAAAAAAAATTTTGTAAATTGACCAAATGGAAGGTCAGCATTACTCCAGTATGGCATTGTGGGATTCATCTCCTGATGGTTCTGATAAAGTGGAAAGTACTGATGAGGAGGGAATAGAAGAAGCAAAGGCAGGCTCGACAGGTTGTGCAGCCATTGCAGAGACAAACTGCATCATTTCCTCATTTTCAAGCCCTGTTACAAGATTTCCCACCCAAAATTTCATCAAGGAAATAATATCATTAATGATCAAAACGCATGGTTTAGAAGTATTGCGAAAAATCTTACTATTCCTTTCTTTCCAAATCAGCTAGAGAATGACTTGGAGAAGCATAGTCCACCTAGAAAAAGGTAAATAAAACTTGAGTTGAGGGGCAGATAAAAATAGCTCCCCAACAGAGAAATAGCCAGGGTAGAGGTCTGAGACCAGAAAGAAATGCCAGATCTTCTTTGCAAAAGAGCAATTAAGAAACAAATGAGTATTATTTTCAGTATATAATGAACAAAATGTACACAATGGGGAACCAGGCCAAGCTCTTTTTAATAGGTTTTCTTTTGTTAGGTTCTTGTTCATAACCACTAGCCAAGAAAAAAGTTTGACCTTTAATGGGGAAGAACTCTCCCATATACTGTTACAAAAAACATTACGAAGGCCCCCATCATTGTATAAATTATAAGCTGCTTTAACAGTAAAGGTATCACGTGAAGAAGGGAGCCAATGAAAGTCATCTTCTCTTGGAACCAAATTTAAAGAATGCAAAATAGAAACAAAAGAATCCAGTTGAGTTTGAAGCATAGAGCAATTGCCAGACAGACAATGAGCTAGATTAAACAAACGATTAAAATCTGTACAAAATAAATCCACAGTAGATTTCACTAAAGCCTTTTTGAATCGAGCAATATTAAAAAGGTCAGGTAATAAGGAGCAAAGAAGAGTGTTATTGTGCCATTTGTGGTACCAGAATAAAGTATTGGAACCATTGCCCACATCTACAGTTGAGAAGCAATTGAAAAAACTTAATCCTTTTTTAATATAGCTCCAAAGGGGAGAGCACAAGGAGGAAGAAGTATTCAGGACTGCACCAATACCCCTGTGCAAATATTTGGCCCAAAGTATGGATTTCCAGACAGGGCAAAACTGGTTTGAGAAAAATTGCCAAACTAACTTACTTTTTAAAGCTTCACTAAAATTTCTCAGGTTTATAATGCCCCAACTATTTTGCTTTTTAACCCTACAAATAGCAGATCATTTGATTAAATGGGAACCTTTATGGGTAGGGGATAAAGAGTTCCAAAGAAATTTACTTCTTAATCTGTTTATCTGTTTCTCTATCTTCAAGGGCATATGCGGAACTGACATAAAGTAGGTTGGGATTACTGATAGAACCGCATCGACTAGGACTAATCTGCCCCCTAAAGATAGAGATCTGGCTTTCCATGAGGAAAGTTTATGAGTTATTTTCTCTAACACAGGTGCCCAGTCATTAACATTTGCTTTCTTAAAATGCAAGGGCAAACCTAGATAAGTGATAGGAAGATCTACCTTCTTACATCCCATGATATCACAAGAATATAGCAATTCCTCTTGGGAAACCCCTACACCAGTCAATGATGATTTCTGGAAGTTGATTTTTAGCCTAGAACATGACTAAAAACAACATAAAATTCTCTTGATATTAATCATATTGAGAGTACTTTCTGGCAGAAAAAGTAATGTATCATCTGCATATTGCAGATTAATCAAAGAGGGACCATTATTAGGAAAAGTAATCCCAGAGATTAAGCTATTTCTCTTAGCTGTCTGCAACATGGCATTAAGAACATTAGAGGCAATTATAAACAATAGGAGAGACAGGGGATCACCCTGTCTTAACCCATTTGATGCCCCAAAGTACCCTTTAGGGGATCCATTAACCAAAATAGAAAACTTAGCAGAGGTTATACACATGCGGATCCATGATATCCATCTATCCCCAAAACCCATGCCTGCTATAGAATCTAACAAAAAAAAGTCCATTTAATGTTGTCAAATGCTTTCTCAAAATCTATTTTCAGGATATAACCCTTGATATTGTATGTACTCATAAAATGTAGAGTTTCCTGAGCAACCAGGAAACAATCCCCAATGGATCTCCCTGGCAGGAAGGCATATTGTGATGGATCAAGCACTGTATTCAGCACAGGAGCTAACCTAGAGCCAGAGTTTTGGTAATGATTTTATATAAGCTATTCACAAGACTAATGGGTCTAAAATCCTGGATTCTAGTTGCACCCAATTTTTTTGGGATTAGTGCAATGAAGGTTTGGTTTATAGAGGATAAGAAATCAGGATCAGTGGCTGAATGGAGGGAGTGGAGTATGTTTTTTATGTCTGATTTCAATAGCTCCCAAAAATATTGAAAGAAAAACATAGGAAATCCATCAGGCCCTGGGGATTTATCTCCAGCTAAATGGAAAACACTTGCCCTGATTTCTTCTATTTCAAAAGATAACCCTAATAAATCAGGAGATGGGATTTTAACTGGTAAAAGAATGTCCCAACGGAGATTTAAAGTAGGGCTATGAACCTTGTTGAAAAACTTTATAAAATGCTTCTCAATTTCTCTACAGATTTCCACATGAGATGTGCTCACAGAGTTATTTATAAGGAGAGAAGAGATGTTGTTAGTTCTTCTATAGATTTTAACCATGTTGTGAAAGAAAGAGGTGTTCAAGTCCTGCTCCTTCAACCATAAGATTCTGGACTTTTGCCTCCAGTACATCTCTTGCTCTTTAAGCTGCTCAAGATGCTCTAACCTTAGCATCTTTTTCAGTGCCCAATTAATGTTAGGAGAATGTTCAGCTTGGCTGTCCAAATCCAGAATTTGGGCTTCAATAAATCTAAGTCTACTGGCTCTAGCCTCCCTAATGGGGGCAGTCCATTGTTTAATAAAAGTTTTCAGTTTCTTCAATTTAAAACTGAAAACAGAAACAGGAGAAGACATAGACAGAAAATGATCATTCTGTCCCCAAAAAGCTGTAATAATTTGTTCAAATCCATCATATGCAAACCAGGATTTGTAGAACCTAAAGGGAGGGGGTCCCAATTAGGAGCCAAGGTATCAATCATAATTGGGATGTGATCTGATATAATTCTGGCTTTGCTAGTACACAGAGCATCAGGAAAGATACCTGACCATCCAGGGGAGATTAAAAAACAATCAAGTTTGACTAAAGTTGGGTTATCCTGAAAGTTTGACCAGGTATAAGAAAAATTATTAGGAGAAAGATCAAGCAGTACATTCTGGTCAATGAAATCATTGAATCTCTCCATATGAATGTTACTGTTAATTTGGGAGGAGTGCTCACTAGGAAACCTAATTACATTAAAGTCACCCCCCAATATCCAAATGTCATTAACAAAAGTGCTGATATGCTGCAATTCCTCTATAAACATTGGCTTCAGCCCTTGATCACAAGGGCCATAAACCCCAGTGAGCCACCAATTCAGATGAGAATCTAAGCTCTCAAAGTTGATAGAAAGGTAGAAGGTAGAAGGAATGCAACTGATAGCCTTGAAAAGCCTGCTATCCCACTCAATAAGTATACCCCCAGAGGCACCTATTGATGGAACAAAAGACCAAGCACTCATTTTTTTACCCCCCAAAAATCTTAGGAAACCTTCAGTATATTCTTCCATTTTTGATTCACTGAGTATGATTATATCACATTTATTAAATGCTATAAACTCTTTTACTTCTCTTTTCTTATGCCTTGACCCCAACCCTCTGATATTCCATGCAGCTATAATCATAAAAGTATAGTGAATTAGACAGAAGATCCCATCCTGTCCAAGGATGCACTAGAATTTTCAAGGGTTACCAATTCCTTACCCTGATCCAATCTAACTTGATTGAAAAAGGAAATGGATTCATCCCTCGAGGACAATAAAATACCAATATCCTTACAGAATTCCTGAAAATGGTCATATGAATCCCACCTCAAGGGGTCCACGGGGTTATTCACATTAAAGCTCAAATTACAATTATTAAGAGCAAGTGCATCTTCAGAGACAAAGCTATGATTAATTTCATTATTATATAAATCAGCAGGAGGTGGGGCATTACCAGGAGCATTCACTGGAGTAGGGGGCCATGAAGAAGGCTTCTCTGAAGTAGAAACTCCCGCATCCTCATGATCTAGATAATCATAAAGTGCCATAATTTTTTTAAATTTAGTCAAAGAGAGATTTCTGGACCTAATATCTGTCTCCATCCAGGTAGGATTGTCAACCAGAGAACTATTGGGGGGGGGGGGGGGATAGGTGAGGTTACCATAGAGGTGGAGATAGGTGATGTAGATCCAGAAGTAGTAGGGGTAGGTAAAATCCCTGCAGATAGGTGAGCAGGACTCTGCTGAGAAGGAGAGGTAATAGATGACCTCATCCACACATTTTTTCTGGACTTAGGTTGAGATTTGGGAATGGAGCGATACTTCCCACTATTTGGACCTCGCCACCCTTTGTTACTTTTAAAAGACTTTCTAACAGGTTGCAGATTCCTAGAAGAAGAGGGCTGAGCTGTTTGCTTGGGCCAGGCAGGGAATGCTTTTGGTGCAGGGGGAGTTGAAGAGCATAAATCCCAACTCAGTCTGTATTTAATTGGGTTTACAGTTCTCCCATAGGAAAAAAATCGAACATCGGGTATTTCTTTACCCGGGTATAGCTTAATCCTGACCCTAGCAAACCCCCTAAACTTGAGTCTGTCTAGAGATAAATAAATTTCCACAAGCTCAGAAAAATCAGAGATCAACATGTGAATAACATCTACACACCAAAGGTGGTGGAGGATTCCCTCCAATCGAATCCAGGTACTCTCCTCCTTCAAGGAGAGGACCGCATTGGAGCTAGGCGTCCAATGAACAAAAGAAGCTGATAGAGATTGTAGGGAGGAACCAAACCTGCTTAAGATATCAATCTTATGCTTAATAGATGGAAATTTCAACAAGAACTTCCCAAGGGAGAAGTCTGAGACCTCTATAGTGACATGAGAGGGCCAGTTGTTGAGAATGTACTGGGAGAGAATCTCAGAAGTAAGATGGGAGGCGTGGTCAGTGACAATAGCACACGTAGAGTAGTGGATCGTGAGGTCACAGGAAGCGTCAAAAGGGTGTATCGGGATGGGGCTCTGAGGAGATAAACCAGCCATCGTAGTGTGATCCCTGGACTCCTGAAAGAAATTACAAATAGCTATAGAATGAGTGGATGCAAAGCATCTATAGCAACGACCCTTAAATCTACAAGAGCACTTAAAATGTCTCCTTAGACCACAGTGAAAACACCAGTTGTTATCTCGGCAGAAGCGTACCAGGGAAAAAGGCTCTTTTTTTCGCTTCTTAACCAGCTTTCACCTCGGAGAAGCACCCTTAGAAGAATGGCCAGAATTAACAGAATAGGGGGAGGAAAGAAGGGCGGCAAAACGCGAGCCACTACCCTCGCCAGAATTGTCAGAAAAAATCCCTGGCGCAAAGATATGATACGGCGAAGTTATAATATTTTCAAGGGAATGGGGAAAGTTACTATTCCCAGAGAGAGGCGCATTTAATTCAGAAAAGATAGGGGAGGAGAGTAAGGGAGAATTGGTCCGCACGTCGTCTGATGTCGGAATCAGAGGCGGTCCCACCGAATAGTCGAGAGCAGACAAAACCTCCGAATAATCTAAATAATTACCACTTAAAATCCCTTCAGCCCCAATATTAAAGTTAAGCGCCATCTTAATCACAGGGGGAGAATACCGAGAGTACCCCCACACTGAGCCCGAGGTGACGGCCATAGCCGTCTTCTCCCTCACGCCAGACCTAAAACCCGGAGCATCTCTCCGAGAACCCATCGGCGGAAAACAGCACGTCGGCGTTAATGGCGAGAAAATAGGATCTAAAGCAAGATCTAACAAAATATCTGAGCAGGCTTCTCCAAAGGGGCGAGCAAAGAACCCCCAATCAGTATTATCATCTGAAGGTAAACCTTCCAAAGTAATAGAAGCATGAAAACCATACATCACAGAAGAAAAATGTGCAAAAGTCACTGAACTGATTGGAGTGAAGAAATCCAAACTCAGAGAGCAACTAGCCAACGAATACAGCCAGAACGGAGTTAAACTCCTGCTAACATACCGACAATCCACAAAAAGATTCGCAGCAACCATCGAATCAAAGCTAAAATAAGAAATATCACCACAAATAATCGACAGAACCCCAGATCTAGCAGATCGGGTTACCTCGAAGGAGGATCTACCCCGTCGGGACTTCGTGGGAGGACGAGAAGGGCTCCTCCGACCACAAAAGTCCGAGACTGGAAGAGAAAGGGGAGAAGCTTTCCACTTCCGACTACCCAGAGCCAGGGTAGTCGACGGGGAGGAGGAGAGAAGAGTTACCGACAGACGGTGTGCTTTAACGGACGAAGGGCTCCCAGCAAGAGCCACACCATCCGTAAGAGCCTTGCGAGAGCGGAGGTTGTAGGATGATCGACCAGAGGAGCAACGATTAGGCGCCATCACAAAGAAGCAAAGCACACAACGCTAGGGCACAGAAAATCGCACAACTTATTGCGAATACCTGCAGAATTTTCTTTCGTCCGTAACTTTCCCTTTTGTTAATAGACATTTGTGGCATTAAAAGATCGTACAGGGCTTTTTAAAAGTTTCACAAGGATCAGTTATATTCATCCCAAGTCATAACTGCCCGAATTATATATTTGTTCGGTACGGAACTTTATTTTTAGTTAGAAGATAATATTATACCTAGATGTTGGGGAGGGATCTGCCGCGGCGGTCCGGGAAGGTTTATTTTTTTCACTTTTTTTTTTTGTAAACTTTATTCAACATGATCGTTTAACCTACCATGCAGCTCTTAAACTGTCTTAGAGAACTTGAAATATTTCTATTGAGTTTATTTAAATTCATTTTTAAGTATTTGCAATTTGCATATGTAATCAGTTTTACTTTGCTTACGAGACAAAATGGCCGTTAGTGACTCCTAACAATAATTTTTTTCGTAAATAAACCGTGATTAAATCCGTACATATTGTACAACGTGCTTTTATTTTATTAGTTTTTTGAGTTCTATTCATAGTTGACGGAAGCTTTTAATTTCAACGGTTGAAATTTATCAAAATTTTACTTAAAATTAGAGCCTTAAGAAGGGCTACAATAGTTGGATTTAAACACAAAATTAAAGACATTGTTTATTGTGTTTTGATTACATCCATAATTTTAATAATTCTACAAAATTATTTTAGTGCACCTCCACCTTGGTGCACCACATCCCCATAGATCTATATTAACAAGTGCAAGTACCCTTGTTGAATCTTAACAAGATCTTCGAAAACCATGTTTGATACAAGGCAAGTTATCTCTTGTAATTTAGGACAGATCCATGTAAAGTTTGTACCTCTCGTTATTTATTTGATAGGATTAGTAGGTATGTTCAAAACCCATTAATGATTTATTTTTTGGAAAGGTGGTCTAAAGGTATAACTTCTTCAACTGGATTTATTTTTTTGGACAGATCTCCATAGTTGTACAACTATAAAGAGACATGATGTATTGAAATGTAAATGTTATATATATGGGCGGATGAAAATAATGAAGATATGAGGAGTATAAAGTTATACCAGGTAGAACACTCTGTATGAAGTCTTAATCATGAGAAACTTTTGACGTATTTTTTATAAGCTTTGACATACGCAACTGTTCTAGAAGCGTGAAGCGTGCAACACGGGAAATTTCTATGTTATGGCCCCTCCTTGCATGGGATATAACAATTATTATACAGCTAGACAATGGACGACTAGATGAGACGGGGATAGAAAGGAGAAAGATACCTTTCATTTTGGTAACATGGATGCATGTTTCTCAATCTACTTGAGTGTCATGTGAAGTGGATTTCATATTTTACTTTTAGAATTGAAGTTTCCTATCGATGGAGTCTTGTTGAAATTGCTCCTCAATCAATATTACTGTTAAATGCCTTGAATCTGTTTTGGTAATTTCCTTATTGGGAATCTAAATGGTTGCCATAACCGTAAATCTGTTTAATGCCACATTTAATGTCCTTTAATTGGTTGCCATATCTGGAGAGGTCGGACGAATATAAAATCTACCTCCACTGTGTAATTTGTATCCTTTTTCTGAATAGTGAAAACACCCCACTCCTGTTGTCGCCCGTGGACGTAGGCTTCAGCTGAACCACGTAAAATTTCTCTGTTCTTGTGTGATTGTTAATCAATCTTTCGTTTAATCTTGTTTTCTGCACAACAAGTGGTATCAGAGCCAAGTTCGAAGATCGATCGACGTCGGTTTTGCCCTAATCTCGTGCCACCGTGCTCAGCAGCGGTGGCGGCTAGGGATCGCACGAGGAAGGAGGCTCCTACGGCGTTCGTGCACGCGGGAGATCTAAAGGAAACGTGTGCAGATCTCGGGTCCATCGACCCTCAGCAGAGGAGGCGACCCGGCAGCGGAGGTGACTTGTGCGCGCGAGTGGAACGCACGTCTGCAACGGCGATTCGTTCGCCAACGAAATTGCAAGGGCGAACGAGTGCACGGAAAAGTGTGTGTGGTTGAAATCCTTGCGTGCGAGCGAAGGTCGAAAGCGAAGACAGTTGCACACGCGAGTGGAGGCCGAAAGCATAGCAATTCCAGGGCTCGAGCGAAGGGCGTGATTGCGTGATCTGACATCGCGCAACCTGAACGCGACTCCAGCGGGGATTCAAACGCACAGGCGGTGGTGTGCTCGACGGTGTGCGCGCGGAGGAGACGACCCAGATTTGTCTAGATCCGGTCGTGGCAGAACGGAGCCGACGATCTCGGGGTAGCACAGTGCTGCTCCAGCAAGAAATCAGATCAGAAGAAATGTCTTCGCACAGTGTGAAGATTGACAAGTTTATAGGAAAGAACAGTTTCAATTTATGGCAAATCAAGATGCGAACTTTGTTGAAACAACAAGGCATCTGGACACCATTGCAGAAGACAAAGCCAGAGGGTATCTGTGATGTAGATTTTGTTGCGCAGGAAGAGAAGGCCCATTCAACTATTTTGCTTTGTCTAGCTGACGAAGTAATTATTGAGGTTGTTGATGAGGAGAAAGCTGCAAGATTATGGTTGAAGCTTGAAAGCTTGTTTATGACAAAGTATTTAACTGATCAAGATGCTCTTTCAGAGATGTACCTTCTTGCATACGAAGTGCAAATAAGCGTTGTATATGACAAAGTCTTTGACCAATAAGCTACTTCTAAAACAACGCTTATTTGCACTTCGTATGCAAGAAGGTACATCTCTGAAAGAGCATCTTGATCAGTTTAATACTTTGCTAATGGAACTTAGAAATATCGACGTCAAGATTGAAGACAAAGATGCAACTCTACTGTTGTTAGTTTCTCTTCCACAGTCTTATGAAAATTTTGTGCAATCGTTTGTAATCGGGAAGGACACAATTTCTCTGGAAGAGGTAAGATCCAGTCTCCATTCTCGTCAATTACGTCATATGGCTTCGAATGGCAGTACTAGTGCAGGTACTTCAGGATCAAGACTTTCTGCAACAAGTTCTGATAACAGACGAGGACGATCAGATAAAGGGGACAGAAAGAACAAGGGGAGGTCGAAATCAAAAGGGCGTCATCCAAATCCGAAGGACACATGTAATTACTGTAAGCAACCTGGACACTGGAAAGTAGATTGCCCCAAGATGAAATCAAAGGAGAAGGTTGCAGCTGTTGCTCAAGATGATTCCTCATCTGCGCTTGATATTGCTTTCACAGTTTCTGATGGTGTGTGTTCGACTGACAGCTGGGTTTTGGATAGTGGTGCATCACATCATATGTGTCCAGTAAGAGAATGGTTCTCTACTTATCAAGAATTTGATGGTGGTAATGTTTCAATGGCCAACAATTCAGTTTGCAAAACCGTTGGCTTTTGGAAAAATTCAGATAAAAATGCATGATGGTGTGACTAGGTCCCTCACAGATGTTCGACACATTCCAGGTTTGGGGAAAAATTTAATATCCTTGATTACTTTGGATAACAAGGGTTTTAAATATTCAGGTGGAGATGGAGTTCTTCGAGTAACAAAAGGAGCTTTGGTTGTGATGAAAGGTATAAAGGAAGGCCCTGTTTATATACTTCAAGGCTCAACTGTTACAGATATTGCAGCAACAACCTCTTCACAGTCATATCAGTCTAAGTTGTGGCACATGTGACTTGTACACTTGGGTGAAAAAGGAATGACAATTCTCAGCAAGCAAGGTTATTTGGAATGGCACAAGTTTACAAATCTCGAGTTCTGTGAACATTGTATTTTTTGTAAGCAGCATAGAGTTCAATTTCAGAAAGGTAATCATAACACCAAAGGAACTCTGGATTATATCCACGCAGATTGTTGGGGGCCCTCTCGGGTTCCATCTCTAGGAGGTTTAAGGTATTTTCATTCAATTATTGATGATTATTCAAGAATGACATGGGTGTTCTTGATGAAGCACAAGAATGAGGCTTTTGAAAACTTCAAGCAATGGAAGATTTTGGTTGAAAACCAAACTGGAAGGAAAATCAAACGCCTCCGGACTGATAATGGTATGGAATTTTGTTCACATGAATTCAACAATTTCTGTAAAAATGCTGGAATTGCTCGGCATCGCACAGTGATGGCGACGCCACAGCAAAATGGCGTAGCAGAGCGAATGAACAAAGCCTTGCTTGAAAAGGCTCGTTGCATGATTTCCATTTCTGGATTGGAAAAACAGTTTTGGGCAGAAGCTGTTAATACAACGTGTTACTTGGTGAATCGATGTCCTTCCAGTGCTATACAGAACAAGATACCACTTGGGGTATGGTCAAACAAACCTGCTGTTTATGCTAATCTCAGAGCTTTTGGTTGCCCTGCTTATTATCATGTCAATGAGGGGAAGTTAGAACCAAGAGCAAAGAAAGGTTTGTTTATGGGATATGGCACTGGTGTTAAAGGTTTCAGAATCTGGTCTTTCTCTGATCATAAGGTTTTACTCAGTAGGAATGTTACATTTGATGAAAAGTCACTGCTTCATTCAAGTGTTCAGGTACCTACGTCAGAAAAGCAAAGGAGTGATCCCAAGCAGGAGGAGTTTCAAATAACTCCAAGTCAGAGAGCTAAATAAGATTCACCACAGTCAGTTGAGATGACAGATACCACCTCAGATGTTGAAGAGCAAGACAAATCACAACCGTATTCCATTGCTACTGATAGGCCTCGAAGACAAATTTTTCCACCCAATCGACTTGGGTATGAGTCCATGCTAGCCTATGCTCTTCAGACAGCAGAAGAGGTGGAGTCAAACGAGCCTTCCACCTATCAAGAAGCTATCAGAAGTTCAAAATCTGAAAACTAAGTTGTTGCAATGGGCGAAGAAATGTAATCTTTGCATTAGAATCAGACATGGGAGCTTGTTAAACCGCCAGATGGAAGGAAGATTGTCGGACGCAAGTGGATCTTCAAGAAGAAGATTGGAGTCCAAGAAACTGAAGGAATAAGATACAAAGCTCGCTTAGTAGCAAAAGGCTACAGTCCAAGGGAAGGTGTAGACCACAATGAGATTTTTTCTCCTGTTGTTCGACATACTTCTATTCGTTTGCTACTTGCTCTTGTGGCACATCAGAATTTTGAATTGGAACAGATGGATGTCAAAACAGCTTTTCTTCATGGAGAGTTAGAAGAAGACATATTTATGTGCCAACCAGAAGGTTTTGCTTGTCCTAAGAAGCAGAATCATGTTTGCAAGCTGAAGAGATCTTTGTACGGGCTTAAACAATCTCCAAGACAGTGGTATAAGCGGTTTGACAGCTTCATGATCAGAATTGGGTTCAACAGGAGTTTGTATGACTGTTGTGTATATCACAAACAGGTTAGTTCGGGAACTCATATTTATCTACTTCTTTATGTAGATGATATCCTTATAGTTGCACAGGATAAGGCAGAAATTCAGAAGCTGAAAGATTGTCTCAGTTCAGAATTTAAGATGAAAGACCTCGGCGCAGCAAATAAAATCTTAGGTATGGAGATTTATAGAGATAGAAAGCATGGCAAATTATTTCTATCTCAAAAGGGGTATATTCAAAAAATTCTATCAAAGTTTGGAATGTCAGAAGCGAAGCCAGCAAATACCCCTATTGCTGCAAACTAACATCTTTCTACAGTTTTTTCTCCTCAATTAGAAGCTGATAAGGAATACATGTCTCGTGTTCCATATGCTAGTGTTGTTGGAAGTCTTATTTATGTTATGGTCTGTACTAGGCCAGACATTGCATTTGCTGTCAGTGTTGCTAGCAGGTTTATGAGTCAACCTGGGAAGGAGCATTGGCAGGCTGTGAAGCGCATTTTCAGATATTTGAGAGGCACGTCTGATGTTGGTCTCGTTTATGGGAGAGATGGTGGGTGCTTGGTGACAGAATACTCAGACTCAGATTATGCTGCAGATGTTGACAGTAGAAGGTCCATGACAGGATATGTTTACACTTTGGGCAGTTCTGTTATCAGTTGGAAAGCAACTTTGCAATCCACAGTTTCTTTGTCTACGACAGAGGCAGAATATATGGCATTGACAGAAGCTGCAAAAGAAGACATATGGCTTAAGGAACTGATTGGAGATCTTGGTTTGAAACAAGATCAAACTGTCATACACTGTGACAATTTAAGTGCTTTGTGTTTAGCAAAAGACCAAGTGCATCATGATCGAACCAAGCACATCGATGTTAGGTACCATTTCATCCGATCAGAGAGGAGAATCAAGTTAAAGAAAGTTGGCACAAAAGACAATCCTGCATACATGCTTACAAAAGCAGTCAAAGAGAGTAAATTCATGCATTGCTTGGATTTACTCAATATCTACAGTCTGAATTAAACCCCATGGTGGGGGCGACGACAACAAGGGGATTCAAGTCAAGGTGGAGAATTGTTAAATGCCTTGAATCTATTTTGGTAATTTCCCTTATTGGGAATTTGAATGGTTTCCATAACCGTAAATCCGTTTAATGCCACATTTAATGGCCCTTTAATTGGTTGCCATATTTGGAGAGGTCAGACGAATATAAAATCCACCTCTACGGTGTAATCTGTATCCTTTTTCTGAATAGTGAAAGCACCCCACTCCTGTTGTCGCCCGTGGACGTAGGCTTTGGCTGAACCATGTAAAATTTCTTTGTTCTTGTGTGATTGTTAATTGATCTTTCGTTCAATCTTGTTTTCTGCACAACAATTACCTCCTATGAAAAGACAATGTTCATGTTTTTTTGTCTATAATATATCAATGTAAGCTTTTATTTTTAAGAGGAGTGGGCTAAAATAAATGATAGATGCCATGCTTTTCACCATTTTTTGCATTTAGATTTACTGGCCACTCCGTGGAGCTAAAATTAAGATGCACAGATGGGAAGAATGAGATCCAAAACATAAAATGCTCTTTCTTCATTTACATAAGATAACATGTAGCATCACTCGTTTAATTCCCTTATTGAAAACTACTCTAGATTGCAGAACCTTAGAGGAGTTTCTTGACTTCCACCTGAAGGTTATCGGATGGGGGCTCCGGTGAGGTGGAGAAAATCTGGAAGCAAGGTATGCTATTGCTCGATGATTTTCCCTTTGTTTGCCTGTGTATGTATAGTGGAGCACACCACCTCCACCACCCTCCGCCCCCTTGTAACGGCTCCTTGATTTATGCTGACCATTAATTCTGACGAATCAAACCTAATAATTTCGACCAATAAATCCAATGTCCTACATTGACTGTAACGGTGGTCTTCATGACCACCAGTCAACATCTCCCACTTGGCTATGAAGATCACGCACCAGTTCCATGCAAGGAGGTGTTAATCTTCCACTTCCACTATTCGTGAATTGTATAAATTCAATTTCCGCTCTCATTGTTCATGAGAATGTTTTTCAATTCCACTTCCACTATTCGTGAAGTGTATAATTTCAATTTTCCACTCCTACTATTCATGAGAATATTCTTTATTTCCATTATCTATGGAAATGTTCCTTAATTCCATTAAGTTCACAAACTTAATGAATTTTTCTGTTATAATTCCCTTTGTTATAGGATTAGCAATCATTTCTGATGTGGGTATGTAACTTCGTTTTATTTCCTCACTCTTCACAATATCACGAATATAGTGATAATGTATATTAATATGTTGTCCTTTTGTTGTATTTGCACCACTATGTACAAAACTTATTGCCGTTTGGTTATCACAATACATTTCTATTGGACCATTTATCAAGTTGAGATTTAAATTATTTATAAATCTCCTGATCCAAACAGCATGTGATGCAGCTGCACTACAGGCAACATATTCAGCTTCCTGTATGTATTTAGCTACACATCCTTGCTTTTACTTCCCCAAGATACAGTTGCACCTCTAAAGATAAATACATGTCCTGAAGTGGATTTTCCATCATATTTGTCACTACCCAGATCAACATCTGTATAACCAAGCAATTCAAGCTCATCCGCTTGATAAGTCAACTTATGATGCAGAGTTCCTTTCACATATTTCATTATTCTTTTTACAGCTTCCCAATGTTTTGTTCCGGGATTACTTTGATACCTGCTGATAACACTTACAGCATATGCCAAGTTTGGTCGTGTGCATAACATAGCATACATTAAACTTCCAACCACTTAGGCATTAGGTGCTCTTAAAGGTTCTTTCCCTTTTACAGGACATTGGCCCTTGCTTAATCTTTTTCCAAAAACATATGGTGTAGGGGCTGAGGAACAATTCTCCATTCCAAACTTTTTTAGCACTGTATGTAGGTATCTTTCCTGATTTATGCTCAGTATTCCAGATTCCCGATCTCTAAGGATCTGTATTCCAAGAACATAAGATGCTTCTCCCATGTCCTTCATCTCAAACCTTTTTCCATGTTCTTCTTTTGTGTTGTTTAACATGTCAGTATCATTTCCAGCAAGCAAGATATCATCCACATACAAGGATAATATAATAAACTTGCTCCCACTTTTCCTGACATATACACAATAGTCTAACATATTTGAAACAAATCCAATTTTGACAAACACATCATGAAATTTATGATACCATTGTCTAGAAGCTTGTTTTAAACCATATATTGACTTATTTAATTTGCACACTTTATCTTCATGTCCTTTTATTTGATATCCCTCAAGTTGTGACATGTATATTTTTTCCTGCAAAATCACCATATAGAAATGCAGTCTTTACATCCATTTGATGTAATTCCAAATCTAAATGTGCAACGATAGCCAATATAATCCTCATAGATGCGAACTTAACTACCAGAGAATATGTTTCTTGATAATCAATTCCCGATTTTTGTGTATAACCTTTAGCAACTAACCAGGCCTTATATTTATCAATAGACCCATCAACCTTTAGCTTTTTCCTAAATATCCATTTGCATCCTATGGCCTTTCTCTCATTAAGTAAATCACATAATTCCCAAACATTATTCTTTTCCATTGAATCAATTTCATCAATCATGGCCTCAAGCCACAAATCTTTTTCCTTTGATTCAATAACATCTCTGTATTTCAAGGGTTCCATGTGATTTTCCTCTATATCCGCTATTAAGCATGAAGACTCACAAGAATACAAGTGATAATCATTCCATTTTGAGTTTGTTCATTTTGATCTATTATTCCATCATTTCCATTTATAGGCTCATTTTGGTTTTCCCCTATATTTTCCATAGGGTCATTCACATTTTCCATATTTTGTTTCCCTTCAATCATAGGGTTATTTTCCTAGATATCATTGAAATAGTCATCTCCCACTACAAGTAGTGGTTCTTTTTCATTTTCATTTTCTTCCTTTTCTATTAAATTTTCAAAAAAAGTTACATCCCTATATTCAATGATTCCCTTTTCTCTATGAAAAAATCTATAACCAAAAGAATTTTCACAGTAACCCATAAATGTACACTTCATGGTTCTAGAATCCAATTTATCCTTTAATTGAACAGGAATAAGTATATGAGCTACAGAACCCTATTTCCTCAAATAATGTAAATTGAGCTTAGATCCAGTCCACAAGTCATAAGGTGTACTAGGTATAGATTTTGTGGGTATTCTATTTATCACATGATTTGCTGTAAGCAAAGTCTCTTCCCAAAATCTCTTGGAGAGTCCTGAATGTGACAGCATGCATCTAACAGAATTCACAAGAGTTCTGTTTTCCTTTCTGCCACACCATTTTGTTGTAGTGTATAAGGCATTGTTGTATGCCTCTTAATTCCATGCATTTCACAAAACAGTTCAAATTCTTTAGAATTATATTCCCCACCTCTATTTGACCTTAACACCTTAATATTCCTTCCTAGTTATTTTTCAACTTCCGACTTGTATTTCTTAAAACAAGTCAAGACTTCACTTTTATGGCTTATTAGATAAACATAAGTGTATCTAGAGAAGCCATCTATGAAAGTCAAAAAGTATTCCTTGTGATCATGTGTTTTAACACAAAGTGGACCACAAACATCAGAATGAATTAAGCCTAATAATTCATCTGATCTATGTCCTATTCTAAATGATTTCTTAGTCATTTTTCCAACTAAGCAATGTTGACACTTATCTAATTCCATGTCATTTAGATGAGGCAACAAATTCATTTTTACCATTTGTTTCATTTTATGCTCATTAACATGAACCAATCTTAAGTGTCATAACTCACATTCCGATAAGAAGCACAAGAGATAACCAGAAGCCACATCAATATTATTTATTTTAATTTCAGATACAACAAGTTTGAACACATCTTGTTCAGGTGCAAATTTTCCCACAGCAAAGACTTTTTTGTCTTTTCCTATGGATACACGTTTAATATAAAACCTGACTTCCATGTCTTTCTTTACCAACATGCAAATTGATATGAGATTTCGCCTCATGTCAGGTGCATAGAGGATGTCTTTAAGTACCATAATGTTGTCCCCTAAATCCAAGCGGTAGGTGCCAACTCTTTCCACATCTAAATTGGTATTGATCCCCATATAGATGCATTGTTCCCCAGGACTGAACTCTTTAAATGATTTCAGTTCTTGTTTGGTTCTGGCAATGTGCCTTGTGGCACCAGAATCTACCCACCACTCATTCATATTAGGAGTTACAACATTATTGCATTCAGTGACACAGATAAAGACTCTCTTGTTCTTCTGTTCCGAGGTCTTACCTTTGTTACCATCCCTATTTGGGCAATTGGCTGTGTAGTAACAAAATTGGCCACATACATGGCAAAAATCTTGTAATCTTTTCCTTTGGTTTGGCTTGAAGTTCTTGTCGTATCCATTCTTCCTCTTGTTTTTCTTTGGCTTCCATTGTACAGCATTTGCTTCTTCCATATTAGTTACATATTTCTTCCTGCAAGCCATTATTTCTTGTTCTGTGGCCAATCTAGCAGGCAGTTCAGAGAGTTGTCCTAAGAGATGTGGTGACCTTGTCATAGTTATGTGGGAGACTATTTAAAATTGTGGCTATTTGCAGATTTTCAGGAATAGGAGTTCCTGCAATAGCCAAGTCCTTAGCCATAACTATCATTCCATTTATGTGTTCCATTACATCTTGTTCCTCGAGAATTTTGCAAGAGTTATATCTTTGAAGGAGGAGTTGGGTTGTCATTTCGGTTGTTTTATCATATTTCTCCCTTAAAACATTCCACAATGTGTAAGATGTAGTCTATATTTCAAAACATTTTAACAAACTATCCTTCATAAACATGAACATAAGGTTCTTAGCCTTTTTATCATCAATCTTTAATTTTTCATATTTTTTAACTTCCACTTCAGAAGTGTCATTTGACAATTCCAGAGATTAGCTTCTATTGCATGTTCAATATTATCATATTCTAATGCATATATTATTTTTCGGTACCACATTTCATAGTTAGTCGCGTTCAATTTCTCTATCCTAGCCAATTCGGTTGTGAACAGTTTGCTAGCCATTAAATCTACAACAAATGTAGTTTTCTAATTTAAAATTGTGCAATTTCTCAAGCAAACGATAAATAATAATCCAGAATTAAAACTGTATTCAAAACTTAATAAGTTTTATGTGTTCTAGAAAAAATGCAAAGGAGCATGCAGTGTAAGAAAACAGGTCCGCTTGTGAGGTGCTCCACTCAGGTGCGCCACCTATGTGGGCCACTCAAGTGCGCCTGGTATGTGCGTCTAGTCAAGTTTTAAAGCAGATTTTAAAATTTTAATTACTGATTGATCAAGATTCAAATGTGCAACTTAATTCAGTATTTAAGTTCTTTAACAACAAATATATATGACTCTTAAATCAAGCAAAAATATGATCATCAATATCTTTAATTCCTTATTAATCATGCAGTAATATGTAAGATTTAAGTTCCTAAAGATTATCAATCTTTATTTCAAAATAATAACCACTTAATTTTTAATTTTAGAAATCATGCAAAAAAATTTAATTTCCAATTTATATCTTTGCAAAAGAATAAACTTATGCAAACATGCATTCTAAATCAAATATGCTACCCCCTTAGGTTTTAATTAATCAAGCATATAATATATATGTATACATCCCACCCTTTATATGTAAAGAT
>JAMKQA010003208.1:0-26540 GCA_024699735.1 Posidonia australis
ATTGATATACACAAAGAATTTATAGTGGTTCGGCAACCCCGCCTAGTCCACTCCTCAAGACCCTCTTGAGATTTTTCCCGTATTAAAATAAAGTAAACAGACTTACTTGTTGGCTACACCACCAACTGCTACCTTGCTCTTCCTACCTCTCTATCCCCGAGAAACTAGAGTCCTTTGCTTTGTTGCTTTTACAGATGTCAGAATTTTCCCTCTCACAGAGATCGATTACAACAACGATTACACAATGAAATCTCGTGAGGAGAATGAAAATGAAAACAATAGACTGTATTACAAGTATTTCTCAATGGTGTCTTTATCAGGCCTTGTTCGGGTCCTATTTATAGCCGTAGGATCGCCTCGAGATGTGTCTAACGTCTATAAAACGGTCGTAAACGGCTACTCCAACGATATGCCGTTTTGGCCTCAGTATGCCAAAAATGATCTTCAATATGCAATCCACGTGCAAAACGGTATGCCGAAAATCCTACGGTATCCCGTTTTCTCCTGAAATGGTATGCCGTTTTATTACGGTATGCCGTTGTTTATCATTGTCTTCATCTTCTCATCTACTCCGGAGTTCCGCTGCTTATATCGTTTTTTACTGAAACGGTATGCCGCTTGATCTTCGGTATGCTATTTTTAGTTCTTCTTTTGATCTTGCGGAGCACCGTTGTTCATACCGTTTTTTACTGAAACGGTATGCCGATTTTGTCTCCGGTATGTCGTTCTCTGTAACTTTGAATAAACACTTGTATACAATTGAGAACTATACAGAAAACATTTATAATCTTTTTCATCCTTTAATATTTATGAAAATATGCACTTATATATTTAAGTTATCATCAAAATTAATGCATTATTTCTAACAGATTTGACATCCGAAATTTAGTCGCATTGTCGGATCCACAAAAGTGCAACTTAAGTTCTAAGTTAAATATCTTAGAAATTCCCGCACATCCATCTCGTGGTCCCCATCCATAGTACCCGTACGCTGCACCAGTATGTAGGTGACCCTGAAATCTAGACTATTTAGCTGGTTAAGATACCATTTAGAGTCCGGATTGTTACAGTTCTACTATGGATAAGAAAGCTTATGAAAAGTAGGAGTGTTTCAATTGACTAAGTCTGATGATCATGAGATACGTCATTCCAGAAACCTTTAAGAGCACAATGTCCGAAGAGACAATTGCCAAATAGTTTCTCAATGATCTTGAGAAACAATTTGCCAAGAATGAAAAGATAGAAACTAGTATGCTTTTGGCAGATTTGGTTTCTATGATGTACAAGACCAAGGAAAATATAAAGGAGTACATTTTAGAAATGTCTCATATTGTTTCAAAACTCAAGGCACTTAAGTTAGAGTTGCCAAAAAATTTACTCGTGCACTTAGTTTTAATCTTTCCTCCTGCACAATTCAAGGTCAATTACAACGGCCAGAAGGAAAAATGGATTCCTAATGAGTCATTTTGCATTGTGTGCATGAAGAAGAGAGACTGAAGCTTGGAATTTGATGAAGGATGATAAGGTAGAATTCTTTCACTTTTTCCATCAGTCAGATAGTATTAACACTTTGAGTTGCATTAACCAAACTTTTATTGCTCTTATTCCAAAAGAGAGAACGACAGAAAGAATCCATGACTTTTGGCCTATAAGTTTGCTAAACAACCACTATAAAATTATCTTATTGCAAGGTTGAGTTCTGTTCTTAATTCTTTGTTTGATGATCACCAATGTGCCTTTCTCCCAAGGAGCAATATCAGTGATTGCTTTCTTGTGGCTCAAGAAACACTCCGCTTACTTCACTTTACTAGTAGACCAAGTGTTATGCTTAAATTAGAATTTGAAAGGCCTTTGATAATATTAATTGAGACTTTCTTGTAGACTCCTTCAAAAGGTTTGGATTCTATGAAAAATGGATAGCCTGAACAAAAATGTGCATTTACTTAATAAAATTTTTTATCCTGGTTGATGGATCACCTAAAGGCTTTTTTGGTGCCTCAAATGGCTTAAGGCAGGGTGATCTTCTATCTCCTCTTTTGTTTATTATTGTGACACATATTCTTAATAGAATGCTAATTTTGGAAGAGAAAATAATCTTATTGAAGGAATTAAATTTCCTTATAATAGTCCTAAGGTGATGATCCATTATGCTGATAATCCTTTTATTTTCTTGGAGCCTTCTGATTGATGTATAGTCAATCTCAAAATAATTTTATATTATTTTCAAGCTTATGTTTGGCTTAAAATTAATTTTAGTAAGTCCTCCCTTATTGGCATCAGTATCTCTGATGCACTAGCAAGTAGATATAGTGTTATGCTTGCCTTCTCCCAATCTTTTCTTCCATTGCTATACTTAGGGCTTCCTCTCCATTATAGGAAGGCATCCTACAATAATTAGACAATAGTTATTAATAAAATCATGGGTAAGTTAGAATCTTAGAAATCTAATATTCATCTCTTGGGAGTAGGTTTACTTTTCTAAACTCAGTTCTTTTTACAGTATCTACCTACTATCTCTCTGTGTTGCACTTACCTATTAGAGTAGAAAAAGAAATAGATAAAATACGTAGAAGATTTTTATGGACTTCCAATCCATTTGATCCTTTAGGTATCCCACTAATAAAGTGGCAAAATATTTGTCAACATAAGAACCAAAATGGACTGGAGATTAACAATCTCAAAAGCTTTTGCTTTACTCTTAAATGCATGCTTCTTTAGCAACTCTTGGAAAATAACAATCATCGTAAATGGCCCACCCATATTTGAAGCAAATACTTACATCATAATGGCTTTTGTGCTCTATTAAATGTTTCTTCTAGGAATGTCTCATAGCTATGGCAGGAATTAAAAGATTAGTACCGTGTGATTAACACATTTCTGAGATTTATAATGAATAATGATAGGAAAATCCTATTTTGGCATGATCATTGAGGCGCTAATATCCCTTTGATATATGCCCTATATGATCTTTATTCCCTAGCTAAGAACAAGAAGCGTTCTCTGCAAAAGATGTTATGGGTGTTTTTTGTCAAGGGTTTGGTTATTTTTGAAAATAAAATTTTCCATTCTTCTCAGCTTCCAACTCCTGGTGCTATTAGATTATGTAATATTAAATTCAACTTAGTTAACTGATGAGGAAGATGTTATTTCTTGGTACCATATCAGTAGTAATGAATTTACAGTGAAGAGTCGCAATAACGTTCTAAATGATGGCGAACACAAAATATTATATCAGAAATCAATTTGAAAAAGTTCAACATCTTTGAAAGTCAAGATTTTTGGTTGACTTGTATGTCATGAAAAAATTCTTTCTAAGGCTAACTTATAAAAAAGGAACTGGAATGATTCTTTACATTATGACATTTGTAGTTATCCTGTGGAATCAAGTCATCATATTTTTTTGCACTGTAATGCTTTTAGAGTTATATGGGATTTCTATATTTCCAGAACAAATGAAATTTTGAATAGAATCAATATATTTGTGATTTTTTGATTACACTATGCGCTTAAATTTAGCATTTCTTATCATGGTTAGAACTCTTTAATTTTGGTTATACTTTGGACTTTATAGCTTAACAGAAATGCAATTATCTTTAGAAATTTTGGAAATATTAACTCAATATTTCATCACATTTTGCTTTTGGGTTTGTGTTGGACAGATACATTGACAATTGGATGATTAGCTCATAATGCGTAAATATTTTATTCCCATATTTTATCTATTTTATATATAAATAATACTAATTGAGGTATTTTATGTAAATTTTGTAGAAACCTGAGGAATTGAGAAGAATTGAGGAAAAAAGAATAAAAGTTAGAAAGGAATTCAAATGCAGTCAAAGAGATTTTGAAGCAGAAAAAGAATGATATTTTTGACCTAGTATTTGCTGTTTACAATCTCTAGATAAAAATATCTTGTATTCAAAAATCAAATTCAAATTTTGTATTCAGATTTATCTTTAACATAATCAAGTCCTTGTAAATCTATAAAAGGACTCCTTATGTAGACTTCGGGGATCATCTCTCAGTTTTAGGCTTAGACTGTTTCATTTTCCTCACTTGTATTTTAGGAGATCTTCAAATTCCTTAATTGTAATATCGGGTTTTCATTTATAAAAGTTAATTTTTCCTTGTTATCATGTCTGGTACTTCTTCTTCCTTATATTTTATTTTACTGTTATTTGTTACCATACTTGGCTAAATTTTTAGATCTAGGATTTAGATGAAGTTCATGTAATGTTAGATGTTGTGTTAAATTCCTCTGTATTTTCTCTTTGTGCTTAATGCCATGATTATATGAACTAGATGTATATTACAAAAATCCCTCACAAAATCGATAAACTTTAATAGATTAACAATGATATTATTTCTTTAGTTTATGCTTAGGGAAGATAAATTTGAGGATTGAGTGTATAATTGCAGTTTTTTCATATATCATTTGAATTAATTTAGTTCGTGTGTTTTTATTCCTTGACTTGATAGCCTATGGTGCATTGCATATAGATTATGCTTATTAGGATAAGAATCATTGAATAAAATTATTTAGATTGATAGAGAGGTACAAAGTGGATTTAATCATGTATCTATATTTACTTGAATGGATTCAAAAATCCTAGTTCTCCGTTATTTTGAAGTTTTCTTAATTATTTAGAATCAATCAACTTTAAAATCTGCATTACATCAATAACTGACAAATGATCATAGTTTTCGAGACACTTTTCTCTATGGGATCGACCTATACTTGCCAACGTGCTACTTTGTATACCATACACTTGCGGTTAAGTAAAACATATATACATCACAGGACAAGACAATTTCTTACGAACTCTGAGAAAGTCAAGCAAGATTGGGACCAAGCTTATCTTGCGTGGGAAAATCCTAGTAACACCCTAAAAATTCATTTCTATTTGTAGTTAACTAGAATTAATGAATTTTATTTATAAACGGGTGTTATTAGCATGTTGCCTCTATACATGAGCCTTGTGTTTGCTGTTTGGGCCGTTTGTGCTTGTTTGGGCCATTGAGTAAACTGGACTCATGGGCAAGCCCCGCAAGTGGGCCTCATAGGCAACTATCGTGGCCTGGTATCGTCAAGCATTTTAGTTGATTCAGTGGTTTTGTATTTTAGGCCTCTGTGTTTGGCATAGTATTGTGCTTTTTCTTTTGTTGTGGCACTATATTTGTGCTCCTATGTGTGGGCATGCTAGTGAGGGGGGTGTTTTGCCTCATGTTTTGGTTGGTTGGTAAGGGAGTGGTTGGTGGGTAGGGACGTGCGGTTGAGTGCATGTGTTTGATTGGTTGTGATACGCATGCACAACTTCCCCCACCAGCATGTATAGAAGGAGAAGGGTCGTGGCTTCTCGGGCATGACTCCACCTTCCTTCTTCTTCCCCGCCAAGTTCCCCTCCTCTTGCATGAGCTCGAATGGCACAGTGCATTTCGAAGCATCCTTCTTCCTCTTTTTCCCCTTTTCCTCCTTCCCTCCCACGAGAGAGAGAATGTGTGGAGAGGGAGCATGATTATGGGCATCAGGTTTCCCTCTGGTTGAGCGTTTTCCTGTGCTCCAGAGGTGGTGGTGAACTCCAAACTTTGTTATAGGGGCCAGCGAGCTCGAGGAGAAGCTCATGAGGTGCTCAAAGTGGTGGTGATCGTCGGAGGTGCGATTGGGTTGCCGACGAGGAGGTGAAACCTCTCTGAACGTCTCAAAGGTACACACCTCGCATTTTCTTCTTAAATTGGCATAAAAATTATGAAAAAGAGTAGAATAGCATGAATTTAATGTGTAATAGTGATTTCATGAATTTAGAGAATTTATTGTGCATTTAAGGTGATTTATTGCTTGTGTTGGCACTATTCATCCAAATGAGTGAGTTTTCTTTTGGATTTATTATCTGGAGCTATGGTGAATGGATTGTGGGCATTTTTGTGCTCAATCGTTGAGTATTTCCATGTCTTTGTCTTGTGTGTTTTTGTGGATTTTGTGGTCTTGTGTGGTGAGACCGATTTGAGTTCCAAAACTGAGCGATTTTTGGATTTGGGGTCTCAGTTTGATCCTGACAGACCAGGAATTTGGCATGTTGTTTTTGCTCGTGAATGTCCCATGAACCCAGAAATCAGCACATCAAAATCAATTTCGAATTGTTGATTTGAGTCTCAAGTGGATGAGCTCAGGGTCCAGGTTTGACTTACTGATTTAATTCGACATACCAGGCCTAGGCCCAAGTTTGGTCTGCCGAATCAAACCCCTGAACCCATTGTTTATAGATAAGTTTGGTTTTGATGATTTAATTATAATTAAATGGTGTGTCGATTTTGTTGATGTCTTGGTGAAATAAAATTTGTTTTGATAACGATTTTTAAAGAAAAACATGGTAATGATTTGGAAATGAATTTTTCAAGGTTTCATGGCGGGCCAAGAGACTGGAGGGGTTGTTGCATTGACCAGGGGATGTGACAACATTTGTGGGTGATCGGGCATGTAACCTAGGTTGATGTCAAAGACCAAGAGGCCATAGGCAAGTGTTCATTGGATCTCGATGGTAAGATACTCCTAGATTGTTGTTCTTGAGGACAAGACTGAGGTCCACGGGTTGAGGTGTCATCTGATTCTGGAGATATGATACATTGGTCATTTCCGGATGTTGATACTCAAGGTGTTGTCCGTACCTAAAGGTATAAGACTCCGATCATTTTTGGGCACCATAGTTAGGCTGCCAAGAGGACATACCCTGTGAGAGCTAGGATGGGTAGAACACGTGCCCTGTTGACTCGTGATATCCAGAGAGTGAACAACCTTTCTATGTGGTTGATGTGTGAGCGATCCTTTTTGTGTGGTTGGACTACATGACAGGCTTTCTCCTCCTAGGGTGGTGAGACCACGGGTGGCAAGATTGTAGTAGTGTTGTGCACTTCAGTGGTTGCGTGTGGCCAGAATTGGTTGGTCAACGCCTGACATCACGACTTAGCATAGTTTCCTGCCTGTGTAGCTCGAGATTTTGAGTTTTAGGCTTGTGTGGCATTTGATTTTTCCACCTGTGTGGTGTCACTATTGTTTCTTCGTATTTTGGCCATTGGGGTTGCGATGTTTGGTGATATTGTTGTTTTCAAACAAAAATAAAGTAGTTTTATGAAAATGGGTTTGTTTTGGCTTACTTTTGATTGAGGTTTTATTCTGAATTTCTGAGTGGTTTTCGTGGAGTATATGCTGGGTGACTTTTTGGTCACTCACGCATGTTTTCATTGTTGTTTTCAGTTGTAGGTGCAGATGAGTAGCAATTTACATTATTAGGGCATAAAGTCGGAGTCGCCTAGCTGTCCACTACAGGTTCCTAGTAGTTTTGATATTATAGTTAGCCTTTTAATTATTCTATAAATTTAGCATTTTATCGTGTTAAATTAATTTAGACTAATGGATCTTGGATGTAGTGATGTGGGTTGTTACAATCCCCCTATGGCTAGGGGTGGGCACGGTTCGGTTTGGTTCGGTTTGAGACAAAACCACAAACCAAACCATATAGTTCAGTTTGAACAATTTTCAAGCCGAATCGAACCATTGTATCTATTGAAACCGAACCAAACCGAACCATTGTAGATCGGTTTGGTTCGGTTCGGTTTGTGGTTTAATCATTTAACAAGATATATTTAAAAAAATAAAATGACTAAAAAAATGGAATCAATTTGAAACAGACGAATCAGCATGATTTTTAAAATCCTGCACATTAGGCCACTGAAACAAGTTCATCTCCATGTAAAATTTTTACAGTAAAAAACATGCATGCCGACAAATTAGGTCCAGAATATTTAAAGAAACTATGGTCCAGAATTTTTACAGTAAAAACATACATGCATTTAAAGAAACTATGTTTTTACAGTAAAAACATAGTCACTGACATATCAGTATATCACCAAATTTTGATATGAGAGAATCGACCTTGATGTCCCATTATCAGGATTATGACAGATAACGATCGCATAGTCCCCAGAGCACCTCGCGAAAACGCTGCGGTCCCCAACGTGGTGCTCGACAATGCTTACAACTGCGCCTTCGGGGATGGACCTGAGGGGGAGCACGTTGCCAACCATGGGGTTGGCCTTCTTCCCGCAGTAGACGAACTGGCCAGTGAACACGCCTTCAACGGCAACGAGGAGCTCTTTCTGGTGCTTGTACCAGAAAGGGTGGCGGAAAGTGATGCGGGAAAGTGGAGCGCCGTGGCCGGGGTCGTGGACGATCTCGGTGATGACGCCCTTCAGGTACCCGTTGCGCTAGTCGAATTCGAGGCTCCGGAAGCGAGCGGGGCCCTTGCAATGGTGGGTATGGGAGCGGAAGACCGACCCTGCTCCCTTCCTCTGGGTGCGTATTACTCTCCCCATGGAGACGGGAGGAGGAGGAGAAGGCGGCGGCGGTAGGAAATGGAAGGGTTTCGTGGAGCAAAACGGCGGAGCTGGTCGGGTAGCACTCAGCAGGCGGCGGTCACAACTCACAAATGTGGAAGAAATAAGGGATTATGGGCGTCGTTCACTCGTTTCAGCCCTAAATGGCTACTTATATATATTTATATAATTTAAATATTTAATAACTAATATATATATTTACATAAATAATCTATATTAGTATATTATATTCGATTTGGTTAAACCACCCTTAAAACCACAAACCGAACCATAGGATTCGGTTTGGAGATATTGTAAACCGAACCAGACCACTAAATTTAAAAAACCGAACCAAACCACTAAAAATGGTTCGATTCGGTTTGGTTCATCGGTTTAGATGGTTTGGATGCCAACCCCTACCTATGGCTCTAGCTAATGGGATTGGAGGTGCAGAAGGTTCATCTACTTATGCTGCTATATCTAGCTCGGTTGACCCGGCTAGTTAATTTAAATAGATGCTTGGTTCTTTTTTTGTGTTGTAAAAACTTTGTTATGTCTCATGCTTACTTGTCCTATCTAAGTTGTATTACTTCTATTTCGGCTTCCTTAGATACTTGGAGGAAAGATACTGGTATAACTTTTGTATACTTGGAAGTGGAACTTATAGCCATGTTTTTTTTTAATTAATAAATATATTACCGTTTTCTATAAAGAAAGAAGAAAAACTGAAGCCAGATAAGAAAGAGAGTACTCCCCTAGCATCTACTTTCAAGGACAAAGGACAAAGAAAACTTACGCTCAATGAAGTTGTAGGTGCTTCACCCAAGAAGCAACTGAAGTAGATTGAGTTTGACTGCTACATTTGCGACAAGGGTGGGCACAAGAGGATTGGCTGTACCAATTATCACGTTTGTCGTGCTAAGAATGATATATCTTTTGGTTTGGTTTGTTCAGAGGTTAATATAGCTTTTGTACTTAGACACACTTGGTGGATACATTGTGGTTAGTGGGATACATTGAGGTGTTACAACTTACATAAGTGTGTCTATGTAGGATTACCTAAGTTGTCGGACATCAAGTGATGGTGAAAAATACATTTTTGTAGATGGCGGTCGTAAAGTTGAAATAGAAGCTATTGGTCATTTTAGATTGTTATTAAAAACTGGTTGCTATCTAGATTTGAAAAAGACTTATGTTGTATCATCATTTCGATGGAATTTAATTTCTGTTTTTGTATTGGACAAATCTGGATTCCCTTGTCTTCAATGAAATTTAATTAAAAGTCTTTCATGATAAGATGGAAACCATCTTTTTTAGGACATTCATCGTCTATGCTTGTAGTTAGAGCAGGGCCTTTATATTTGTTAATTTTTTTTTGGAGGTTGCTGATTGAAATGTTACGTGTTCTCTTACTTGATTTTTAGCATTTTAGGATATATAGTTAGTAAGAAGAACAACTTGTCTGTGTGTAATTTATTTGTTGCATATCATTTCGAATTACCTAAGGGCAAAATCTATAGCACAAGATAATTTAGGGATTTCATCATCCTTCCTTAGCCCATAAACAATAAAAGAAAGCATCAAGCATTAATCTATGCCTTAATTAAAATCATGTCAACATTGACCGCTTAAACTCAAACTCAATAGGACAAGTAAAACCAAGAGAGAATTGGATTTAAAATTCTTATTTCTTATTAGTTCCAAGAAAAGTGGTTCAAGAGGCCCGACTTCTTAAAGGATAAAGTTGTTATTAAATTAAGTTCGTACTTACGCACGAGGAGCCTCCCACTTTCCTCCATTAATCTGGCTAACTCAATTTCAGAAACTTTGAATTAAGGATGTTGATGCTTCACTTGGAAGTTAGGAGCTATTTAGACTTTATGTTAACTATAAAATTAAAATATGTGTGAATTGTGTCATAAGATTAGATTAGGCATCTTTCTCTTTTATTTTTAATCTCTTCATCTATTTGGCTCTTAATTTCTCATCTTTTCTTCTTTTTTATTTTCTTTACATTTTGTTATCCTATTTCATTGAAAATAGAGAAAATTTTTAAAAAAAAGAGAGAGTCTCACTTGTGTATGCATGTGTGGATTCGTGATTTAACACATCGTCTATCATGTATTGAACCTGAAGAATTTAAAATAGCTGATGAAGTACACAATTCACCTCTAGCTTTAGAGACTGAATGTTATCTAGTAAGAACTGTATAATCATCTTGCATTAGACTTCTACATACCAATGGCGACAATTTCGAACTTAAATCTAATTGTACCAGTTGCATGGGTTCAGGGGTCTAGAATCTGAAGACGTTAACTAGTTCATCATTAAATTTGAGGAGGTGTGTAGTATGATGAAGTTGTAGTAGTTGTCTGATGATCCAGTCCAGTTAAGATTCATTCATTTCACATTAAAAGACAATGCTAAAAAATAACTTTAAAATCTACCAACTAATTCAATCACCACTTGAGCCCAATTTTGCACTGTATTCCTAAAAAAGTACTATCCTATTCACAAAACCATCAATTTTAGAAATCAAATTAATTCATCTAAACAACAAATTGGTGAGTCTTTCTTGAAATATCTTGATAGATTTAAGGATGTCTAAGCCCAATGTCCGTACCATGGTATAGAAAGGTGGAAACTATACCAAATAATTTATGTGGATTTAGATATTTTAACTAGAACCACGCTTGAGTTCATGTGTTCGGAAGCATTCATGAAGAAAAACGAGGATGAAGCATGGGAATTCCTAGAAGAATAAGTGGAGAAAATAATGCAATGGGAATGTACTAATGATCAATTACTTAATAAATACACACCCTCTAAAGGTGGTATTCACGCAATAAAGTGTTTTGTAGCCACTGAAGTCAAATTCAACACACTAGCTTGTAAATTAGAAGCTCTGGAGATGTCGAAGAAAGCCCAAGTGAACCAAGTGTCCGACCAAGTTCCTTGGTGTAAAGATTGTCACATGATGGGCCATATGATGGAGGAATGCCCTTCAGTCGATGGTCAACCTATTTGCAGGCCTGATCATTTAAATGCAACCGTTGTTAGGCCTCAAAATAATCCATATGCCCCAACTTACAATCCAAAATGGAGGAATCTGTTGGCAAAATTGCCTCGTCTCAATTTTGATGATAACAAAATATATTTGTGAGCTAACCTTCTTAATAGGACAAAAGAAGAGTTCTCATGGACTTTGGAGATGGTGAAATGGCTAGAAGGATCAAGTCCTGAAAGCTAACGTGAAGACTCAAGTTAAGCTCATGACTCCAAGAAAGATAGGAGATCAAGAGATTCAAATTTTGTAATCTAGTGCATGTGAATGTATGAGATGTATTCTAGGAACTTGTAATAATCTCTCAAACACTTCCATAGCACCTTAGGAAAATAGCCTTAGCTCCAAAACCAATCATTCATTGAAAACATTCATTATAGGGCTAAAACAGGAGATTTTGGCATACTGAATATTTTTGGTATACAGAATCTGGGCTAAATAAATATTCACAATTGAGAACAATAACGGCATACCAGATATTTCCTGATATACTGAAATCTGGATAATTAGATTTAGAACTAAGAACATCATCGACATACCAAATTATTTTCGGTCTAATGAAGTGTTCGACCATTGTGTATTTCGACCGATCGAATTGATTTTTGCATACCGAATCAGTGGTCGTTTGTAAACGTTGAAAGAGACGTTAGAGACAATTTTCTACCCTTATTTCCTATAAATCGGATCCCCGTTGGCACATAACATAAGCACATTCTAGAGAACATCATGTCCCATCATTTTTCGTGCATTCCACTCCAATTTTGTTTGAAAAATTCCCAAGCATAAGAGCTACATTCCATCCTTCCTACCTGCCTAATGTTTGGGAAATCATAGAAAAGAGTTAAGAGGTATAATTGAGTGTAAAGACTTCTTCGATTGTGAGAAGGAAAGGCCACGATTTTTGCAGAGTTTGGTGATGATTCGTGAAGGAGTGTAATGGTAGGATCTTGACTCAGAAATATGATCAAGGATAAGGTAGCTCTCGATGGGTTCTGCAGGAGTGGATTAGGTCAGGGCGGCTGAATCACTATAAATTCTTTGTATACATATTCATTACCTCTCATCTCCTTCTATGCATGCTTCAGTTTAATATTTAAAATATTAACTATATTTCATTTACTTGTTATTTTCTTGAAATTGTAAAATGCATTTGCAATTACTAATAATATTTTAATTCACTATTCACTCCCTTCTAGTGAAGCTTAAGATCCCAACAATTGGTATCAGAGTCTCGTTTATTTAGAATTAAAATTTAACCATCTTTTAGATTCGGCTTATTGTTCATCAAACACTAGCTTTATAGAGGGACAAAGCATTTATCACTACCAGAAAATTAGACATTAGTCACAGTCAAATTCCGTGGCTCATACTTAAAACACCTTGGAAAATCAATTTAGCCATAGCTTTTGACTGTGGCGATGTTCGTGGCTAAAAGTCTTGTATTTAAATTTTAGCCATTGCTCAGACTGACCGAGGCTAATTTTGCCACGGTATTCATCCATGGCTAATCCATGGTAACAGAGGTATTCATGTCGTATCAAGTTCCGTGGTCATGCCATGGCAAATTTAGCTACAGTTTTTTGTCCATGGCTATTCCGTGGCTATGTTTGGCAAGATATTTTCTATGGCTAAGTTGGACACAATATTTTCGATGGCTATTCCGTGGTTAATTTTGGCACGGTATTTTCCATGGCTATTTAGCCACCACTGGCATGTATTAATGATGTGGCTAAGCCCATGGCTAAAATTTTGGTGCAGCTTTAGCATTTAATATAATTTATTTGCTTTTCATCACCTGTATTATAATATATAAAATAAACTAAATTATTTTCAAAATAAAGATCATATACTAATTTAACAACAAACTTCAAAATCACCAAAAGTAAATATGTTAATTCCATAATCTAGTACATCATATTCTCATATTAAGATATCAATTACATGACTATTTCTAAAAGAAAATATAATACAATCTTAAAATATCTCAAAATGTGAATATCTAATTCAAACATCGTCATTTGCATGGTTTGTAGAATTTGACTCTACATCGTAATCATCATTACCGTTAACACTTGTAGAAGCCTACAATAAACAATATAAATCATCACACAATCTTAGAATTTCTTAAACAACATTGGATATTTCATTAAAACACATAATTCCACTGTTTCAACTTAAAAAAAGAATTAAGTTTGAAGACACACAAAACAACAGCATTCGTCAATATCATTAAACTATCAGAAGAAATATGAAGCGTATTATATTTTTGAAATTTTGAGAATTAATTGGATTTCATAGATTCATTAAAAATCCCAAAAGATCACCTTTAACTTGATTAGTCAAGTTCTATTGCAAGGGTATATCAAAATCTAATTTGTATATAATTTGGAAGCATGCATATTCTGTTAAGATATAATCCATGTTGCAAATATTTTATCCTGCATATAACCTGCCCCACTTATCATGCATAATCATTCAATGTAATGCATAATCAAAGTCACATTAGTTAATATACTACCTTAAAGGTTTGAATAAATAAAAGAATACTCAAAAGCATTTGCTTGACAATTCTACAAGTTTGGCATTGTTAAGTTCATAAATGTTGTGAGATATTCTTACAGTTCTAACACCATCAATGGCTTCAGTAAAGTTAACAGAAATGGAAAGATATTTAGTAGAATAGTTTTTAGAGAAAGCTACACACCAACAATGCATCATCATCATCAGATTTTCTTCAAGATACACATTTTTAGCCGTCACAGTGATGCATAAAGAAAACCCTAATTATGAGAGGAAATAGTGGATATCTTGGAATGCAAGATCTTATATTTGTTCTTACAACCAGATAAAGTTTGGCTTCAAGACATTCTCTTAGTAGTTATGAAACTGTAAGTTATAGCTCATTTTATCTCACGTACTTCCAATTGAAAGAAATAGATAAATGGGCCTATATTTGATGCCATCATTGATTATTGGCTTGTATAAAGCTAACATTTCACCGTTCTTTAGATTTTAAGAATGGTTTTGAATGTTGACCATTGTTTTTGAAATTTCACCGTTCATTAGATTCTCAACTTCTATAGCACCACGAGGATCTACAACTATCATTGCATAAGGTCCTGTCCATATTGACCTAAATTTCCCTAAAAATAGGTAAAGCCTAGAATTGTAAATGAGAACCTTTTAACCTAGTGAAAATGTTTGTCTGAAAATTCTTTTATCGTGAAAAGCTTTAGTTTTCTTCTTGCAAATTTTGAATTTTCATAGGCCTCATTTCTTAATTCCTAAAGTTCGGCTAATTGCAATTTTCTTTTATGCCCCGTTGACTCTAAGTCCAGGTTTAATCGCTTGATAGCCCAAAATGCCCTATGTTCTAACTCAACATGTAGATGACAAACTCTTCCAAAAGTTGGTCAACAAGGCGACATGCCAATGTTGGTGTTAAATGTTGTTCGATAGGCCTACAGTGCATCATTTATTTTCTTAAGCCCATCCTTCCTATTTGGCCTCAAAACTTCCTCTAAAATTTGCTTGACTTATCAGTTAGACACTTCTACTTGATTGCTACTTTGAGGGTGATAGGGAGTGGCTAGCTTGTGGGTGATGGAGTATTTTTTTTATTAAGGCTTCAAATAAACAGTTGCAAAAATGTGTACCCCTATCACTAATGAAGCCGAGTGTTCATGCATTTTGTCACCTCGCTTATGTCCATTTGGTTGCATTCGACTCCTCCACTCTATGTATGTTGAAGTCAATGTGATCGCTACTCTCAGTTCGCTTTCACTAACTCTCGAGATGCCTAGGGAGATATGATGTTGATATGGGTTCAGTTACTTTAGGATAGTACCCGCGTTCCCTAAAGATGCCTATGCTGGTGAGTTTCTTCCTCCTCTTCTTTTCCTTTCAAAATAAAATTAGAATATGTGAATTAATAAAGTGTAGTAAATAATTCAATAAAATGATTTGCAATATTATGAAACAAAAAGGAAAATACTTACTCGAGGGATTTTATCTCTTTAGTTGCAACTAAATGTAATTGTCTAACTATAACATACATAAAAATAAAATGTCGTATGCAAAACACTAAACGGAAACCCCCTTTTTAATTTATTGAATATATGCACGAAATACAAAATGCCGACGTGATGTGATTGGAGACGAAAGAAGACTTTTGCTCTCCACAACTCTCCCAAAACTCACAAAACTTCTTTACTCTCTCTCTCTCTCTCTCTCTCTCAAAATTCCCTTCTCTTTTTTTGTCTCTCTAATTTTTGTCAAATTTTGGTCCATCAGATTCATGTCCCCCCTAAGGTTGGAGATCCCATGCGTGTATAGAGGTATGGGAGGATTAAAATTAGTTAGAGGATCTAAAATTAGCAAGATTATACTGCCACAACAAAATGTTTCCTTTTCGGGAGTGTTAAACATAGGGATCCTAGCGTTCTTTATAGAACGGAGACATAGCTGCGTTGTGAGGGTGTGGTTCATCATAATCCTCAGTATCTAAGGTAAGGAGTGGAAATATATTGTAATTATGTAGAAACTGTACATAACGGCTCTTTTCTTAGCAGTAAAAGCACTCCATTTCGAATCAGATACCTGTATTCTAATTTTTGGTTATTTCATTCACCATAACATTTATTACTTACATTGAGAACAGGGCATGAGTGATATTTGACACATGACTCGACTTATGAGCGATATTTCTGAACATTAGGACACACCCCAGCACATCATGCACCCTTATTTTGCATAAGACACTTAGCATGGTATGGCATATCGCCCTCGGGGGTACAGCAAAGGCTGAGAAAGTGAACATTCCATAAGCAAATGAGAAACCACTAGTAGACCGATTTATCGGACGCACGAGGGTGTCTAATACCTTCCTCATGCGTAACAGGGATCCTTACCCATTTCTGGTTTATGACCGACTTTTCCATTGCATGATTTGCATGTTTTATATGGTTTTCTTCGTCTTCCATTTTAATAGACTTGGTGGCGACTCCTGCATTTGCATTTTTTATTTTATTTTTGCCGTGACTTTGCCGACCCTCGTGTATTTGGCCTTTTGCGTCGAAGTCCTCGAGGCTGTCGTCGACATGGTTCCCACCTAGCCATGGGAGGTGGAAAGCCAGCAGCCAGCAGTCCGAGAAGTTGATGCTCGCCAGCTTGGTGCGCCAGGTAGGTGCGCCAGGTAAGTGTGCTAGCCTAGTGCTCCAGCTAGGTGTGCCATTGTAGTGCTCCTGCTCGATGCTCCAGCTAGGTGCTCTACATTGATGCTCCAACTAGGTGCAGAATCCCATTGTTTGGGATTCCGCGCCCACGATGCTCCTGCTTGATGCTTCAGCTAGGTGCTCTACATTGGTCTCGCCGGTATGGTTACAGGAACTGGCGACTCCGCTGAGGAGCGAGCAACTGCAACAAATGTCGGCCCTCGCCCAGCAGTTGCAGGGATTGGCGTTGGCACTACAGCCCTTCTCAGCTTCATCTTTCTCGGCTCCCGTGTTGCCTGCGCAATCGGCTTTAGGACCACCTTTTGCACCCACTACACTCCCTCCACAGTCGTCGCCATCCCTTATTTCTTCGACAATAGGGGTGTCGACACTACCTTTTGTGACACCTGCACAGCACCCACCACAGCATGCATCCCTCCTTTCTGGTGGCCAGCCCCCTTGGCCAGTGGGAGCACAACCATCCGTGAGCATTGTATCGGAGACCATTCCTGTCCAACAGCTCTTGCTCCCACACTTTGCACCACATATTGCACCACCCCCTGCATTTTACCACACAGAAGGTTCATCCTTTGTCCCACAACACACTACACCCATGCACGGGTACACCGGCCATTCTGCCGTAACACCAGACGGCGGAATGGTGGATCCGGAGGAGCCCTTAGAGGCGACCTATACAGTGTACGCGGCACCCACCTCTACTGCACAGTCCACAACTGCAGTAGCTCTAGATGCTCCTCTCGCGAGAGTGAATGATCTGGAGCGCACTCTCCGACAAGTGCAAGGTGGGGTCTGCCAGTCCTACCAATTCCAGGACCTCTGTTATTTCCCAGAGGCGACACTTCCCCTGAATTGTCATATTCTGGAATTTGAAAAATACATTGGTAGGGGCTGCCAATTGCCCACCTAAAAGCCTATTGCGAAGACCTCGCCCAGCTCCAGGCTGACGAAAGATTGTTAATCCGCCTGTTCCGGAAGAGTCTTACGGGAGCCACGTTGAAGTGGTTCACTTCCCTCAACATGGCCACCATTAAGACTTTGGACGACCTTACCCAGGCGTTCCTCGAACAATATTCCTTTAATCTTGACTTAGTCCCAAAGCGGGTGGACTTAGTCGCTATCAAGTAGAGGCCCCAAGAAACATTTGGGGAGTATGTTGGACGTTGGCGGTCCATGGCTTCGCAGGTCAAAGATAGACCCTTCGACGTGGAGTCTATTGAGATCATGATCCGAGGAGCACAGCCAGCGGTCGGGGCTCTGCTTAGCATATAGCCTATCACCACCTTTTATGCATTGCTTCGGGCGGGTGCCCGTGTTGAAAGTTCACTGCGCGGCGGTAGTTTTCCATCACTCTCTGCATTTGCCAAGCAAGCCACTTCCTCACATAGTGGCGTTAGCAGCAGCAGCAACAACAACAACAACAATGCCAATCCACCTAGGAGGCGGGATCCCTCCACGGATACAGTTTCTTACATTAGATCCCCTGCTGCACCGGCGAATGTCCATTCGCCCCCTCAGCACCAAGTAGTTTATGCACGCGCCCCTACACCTAGAGTACCTCATGCATCACACATCACTCCCACAGCCACTCCAGTTCATCCTCCCCCTCAAGTGGTGATGTGCCCGCCAGTGGCACATCCGCAGCCGTGGCGGCAACGCCGTGACAGGCACCACTATACTCCTTTAGTGGAACCGTTGAGCATAGTATTCCCTAAAGTCGCATCCCTCCTGAGGCTGCCTGAGGTGCACCAACTGCCTAGTCTGCTTCCTGCCTGCTACAACACGAATGTGTTCTGCAATTTCCATCGGGTCGTAGGTCACTCGACGGATAATTGCCTGAGACTAAGGAACGCAATCCAGGACTTGATTGACCAGAAGGTCATTGTGATTAACACACAGGCGGCAGGCCTGGTGCCAACCTTTACCCCAGCATTCAGACCCGGGAGCAGCAGGCCCCTTGGGAGTCAATTCCATCTTTCTCGTTGATTTTGTCTGATCATTTATTTGTCTTACCAATCTTATTGTATATTCCTTTTTTCTTGACAATTGTATTTATCCTTCCTCGGTGGTTCCGAGGAGTCTTCAGTTTGATTCATCCTACTGTTGAGACAGTCTCTACTCTATCTTCAACCTTTTTTTCTGTATCATGTCAACCGATTTGAGCCAATTAATCGCATTCCTACTCTTGAGTCTGTCAGCCACTTGGCCGTTCACAACAAACCTTGTCCCTTATCTGGTGGTCGAAAATTTGTGTCGCAACTGGGGTATGAGAAAGGAATCCCTTGGGCGAGACGGCCAAGGAACCGCCAAGCCGATCAAGGCGGAAGAACGACGAGAGCACAAACAATTGGGATACATGCATCAGAACCAGCAGAAGGGATCCCCACGCCTCGGTAAGTCCCTAAGAATGATCATTTTTTCGCGATATAACTAACTTCACCAATGCAGGTGTATTGAATCGAAACCAGAATTTGTTCGTAGCCTCAACATTTTTTAGAAGAATTTTTTTTTCCTGAGAACGGTCACTCAGAACTGTCGACAGTGCATCAGGCAGCAGTAGTGTTCAGAAGATAGACTAACAGATGACACAATTATCCCAAGAACAATTTGGAAGTGCTCGCAGAAGACTTAACAGAGCACGGCAAAATCAGGGAGGGCAAAACAGTCGTTTCACCACTGCAGCCAGAATCACAAGGCCCGAACTTCAACTATGGTCCTCCAAGAACCGAAGAGAGTGCGTTGGACCAATGGTCATCGCCCATCAACATCTCCTAATTGGAAGTACTACCAGCGATCGTCGGCCACTCCCGAGCCTTGCAAAGCATTCCATTGAAGGTCATGCATCTCTATGTTTTTGCTTACTGCATCCGCACATCACCTAAATCACATCGTATGCTTTGTTTCTTCCTTTTGTTTTGCATTGTAATTATAATGTGAAGATTTGCATAACCATTGCCCGATGAGGAAAGTCAGGAAGTCAGCCTGCTTAGGAAGAGTTTTAATCCTCCTCACGTGTTGCTACCTGTGTGACTTAGGGAGTGAGGGAGCCAGTATTCATGGGAAAGTGGGTGAAATGTACAAATTCCCAGGGGACCTACACCTCTAGAGGGAGTAAAAATGTTAGGGCATAAGTGAGAGTGCGAGCCAATAAAAAAAATAGACTTCGGAGCACAAAAGAAATAAGAAGACAGAAGTTGCAGACAAAAGTTGTCTCCAATGAGAGAGGCATGTAGGACAACTCTATCCCTATCACATAACTTGGAGAGGAGTTGAAGCATACACCTACCAAGCCCACATGTTCAAAGGGACTAGCCACCCCTTTTATAATCAAACAGAAAAAGCGGCCACCCCTCAGCAAAGATGTTTATTACCTTCAAGCTAGGATGGGGTAAGTCAGCATGCCATTGAGGGAGAAAAAGAAATATGAATCATTAAACGAGTAGGTGTTGGGCCCTTGGAATTTGGCATGGAGCCCATTTCACCCTGGAAATCCATTGGTTGAGTGAGAGCCACCATAAACCCAGGAATCCAGGTAGCACCAAGTGAGTCGAGGACATTCTAGTTCCTTGTAGCAGGCAATGAAGGCTTCCTCGACGCTGAGGGCATATCTTCTATACACAATGCGTAAATCTTGCTTTCATCTTATAAGTCTCGCATAAATCATTTGGCATTTTGCATTGGTGAGTTCACCACTTTTGCATTTTGCATCGTTTTGCAAGGAGTTTGTCCGCGTTCCGACCAGGGGCATGCCAGCTGGCTTTTGAGTTGGAATTTTGGCAAAAAGGGATCTTCAACCAGGGGCATGTTAACTGTTTTTTGGTTGGAGTTAGGTCTTTGACTAGGGGGATGCCAGTAGCCTTTCTAAGTCAAGATTACGGGGACGTTACTACTATTGGGAGCATGCAGATGAGGCTTCTCACAAAGCACTTCGGGATAAGCCAGTCAATTCACAAAAGCATGGCCGTCACAGCACATGAAACTGGCTAGCGACATATATGACAATTGCCCCAGACTCGTTGGACTTCTTCTAAGGCAAAAGAAAGCTCCGTCCGCCTGGAGCGAAAAACATGGAAAGCATGGGTTCCCAAAATTTAGCCACCGCGCATAGCAAGTGCCATTTCACTTCAACCATGGCAATATTCAACAATGAAGAGGACATGCCCCAAGCCCGCAATAGCTCACGGTCCTCAACAATCAGTACACCAAGCCATGTTTGCAGAATATCAGAACAATGCTCAGGTGTCACCATGGTTGGATATCCCTGCACGGAACATGTGCTAGCAGATATGATAGTTATCCAGTGGGCCCCATCACATACTAGTAGTGCATATATTTTAATTTCCAAAGTCTAAAGCACAAAATGGTTGCATGAATTGCATTGTTGTCCTCCTCACTCTGTAGTTTGCAATAGGCAAAAAGAAATGCACAAGTCTTCAAGATCACCAGATGGGCAAATTTGCAGAAATCCCCTGAGATTGTGAAGTATGCAAAACAACCCGCAAAGGGTGCGACATATCACATTTGAACAGAAGCCTGCAAGCACCCAACTGAATTTCGAATATCACAGCAGCTAAACAGCAATCAAATACGCCTAGTTGCAAATATGCCCCAACTTTTGCGGCACCCCAGCAAGGCTCCTTCAGAGGATATTGCACATGCTTCTCAACAAGAACACCAGGTTCCATATCACAGAGCCAGCAGCAAGTAGTACTACCCTCCAGATTGTATCGGAGCCAGTTTCCTTCCTGGGGGACAATCTAGGGATTTTCGCCTTTGTTTTTCCAGGTTCTCGCTCTGGGCGGACGAGATCCTTCTATCCCTTCTTTCCCTGGATTTTCACGAGCGCGAAATCCTCTCATTTCACCTTTGACCAGGTGGTCACGGTCCTTTCCCTTTGCTTTCTTGGGATTTTCGCAGGCGCGAAATCCTCTTGTTTGACCTTTGACTGGGCGGTCAAGGTCATTTCCTTTGCTTTTTTTGGATTCTCGCGGGCGTGAGATCCTTTTTCTTGGCTTCTGGCCGGGCGGTCAGAGTCGACCTTTGGCCGGGCGGTCGAGGTCATTTCCTTTTCTTGGCTTCTGACCGGGCGGTCAGAGTCGACCTTTGACTGGGTGGTCGAGGTCATTTCCTTTCTTTTCCTTTTTCCTCGTAGGAGTGAGATCCTTCTGTTTGACCTTTGACCGAGCGGTCAAGGTCCTCTCCCTTCCTTTTGTTGGACTCTCACGTGTGTGAAATCCTTTTCCTTGGCTTCTGACCAGGCGATCAGAGTCGACCTTTGACAGAGCGGTCTAGGTCATTTCCTTTTTCTCGCGGGCGCGAGGTCCTTTTTCTTGACTTCTGACCAGGCGGTCAGAGTCGACCTTTGATCGGGCATTGAAGGTCACTTCCTTTGCTTTGCTTGGGTTTTCCCGTGCGCGGAATCCTTTTCCTTGGCATTGATCGGGCGGTCAGAGTCGACCTTTGACCGGACGGTCAAGGTCCCTTCTTTTGCCCCTCTAGGATTTTCGCGGGCGCGGAATCCAACTTGCTGATTTTGACCGGGAGGTCAACGTCATTTGCCCCTTTTGGATTTTCCTGGGCGCGGCATCCAACTTGTTGACTTTGACAGGCCGGTTAACGTCATTTTCTCCTTTTGGGTTTTCGTGGGCGCGGAATCCAACTTCTTGACTTTGACCGAGCGGTCAACGTCTTTTGCCCCTTTTCGATTTTCGCGAGCGTGGAATCCAACTTGCTGACTTTAACTGGGCAGTCAACGTCATTTCCCCTTCTTGGATTTTCGCGCGCGCGAAATCCAGCTTGTTGACATTGACCTAGCGGTCAATGTCGTTTGCCCTTTTGGATTTTCACGAGCGTAAAATCCAGCTTATTGACTTTGACCGGGCGGTCAACGTCATTTGCCCTTTCGGATTTTCGTGGCCGCGAAATCCAGCTTCTTGACTTTGACCAGGCGGTCAACGTCATTTGCCCCTTTTGGATTTTCGTGGGTGCGAAATCTAGCTTGGCGTTGACTGGGCGGTCAATGTCCTTTGCCACTCCTGGACTTTCGTGGGCGCGAAATCCAGCTTGTTGTTTTTGACCGAGCAGTCGAACTCTTTTGCTTCTCTCAGATTCCCTGGGCGAGAAATCCGACTGCTTGACCTTTTTGACCCGGTGGTCAGGGTCCTAGCCCTTCTCTCAGATTTCCCTGGGCAGGAAATCCGACGGCTTGACCTTTTTGACCAGGTGGTCAGGGTCCTAGCCCTTCTCTCGAATTTCCCTGGGCAGGAAATCCGACGGCTTGACCTTTTGACCAGATGGTCACGGTCCTAGCCCTTCTCTCGGATTTCCCCGGGCAGGAAATCCAGCTACTTGACCTTTTGACCGGGCGGTCAAGGTCCTTTTCCTTCCTCTTCTGGGTTTTCGTGGGCACGGAATCCCATTGTTTGACCCTCTGACCGGGCGATCAAGGTCTTTTTGTTTCTCTTTTCTCTTCTGAGTTTTCGCGGGCACGAAATCTCTTTGTTCGCCTTTGGTCCGTGTGGACAGGGCCTTTTGCTTCACTTGACAAATGGTATGTTTGTCACGCCCCTTTTCTTGGGATGGTATCCCCAACTACTCGGTTGACAACCATCATACTGTCTGGTGTTCGGGATGACAAGATTTGATTGACTTGTCATATCCCGCCTCCTTAGGTTGATAACCTCAATAATCCGGTTGATGGGTCTGACAACTTATCATTTTCCTGCCAATGGTTCCCTCAGTGCGCGGGATTTCCTTATCTTTTGCCTTGTTTTTTTCCAGTACAAGCACTAGAATTGCATCACCTTGCAGGCATCTACTTCACATCGATTTTGCATCGGCTTTCAGATCAGCCCTTTTGCATTGGCATCACATCCCCAGCATTAAGATCAGTAGTTGCATGCATTTTGCATTTGCATTCGCATTTGGCTACAAGTCATGACTTTCGGTGCATTCGCCGGATAAGCGACTTACAGCCTACAGCAAACACCATCCTTCTGTAACCTCAAAATGGGGGTATCTTGTCAACCCTGAGCATCGGTCATGGTTCCTTTCGTCCCTCGACCTCGCCCAGGGAGGGGTATCTGTACACACCCTGATTTTGTGGTGACCCATAGATAAGCTTTCCAGATGTTGCTTGGGAAGTGGCAAACCTAACCCCATTAGCTAAATCGACCACTAACCTATAGCAGGCCTGCAGCCCAATTAGAAATCCAGACAGGTAGGGGAGAGCACCAAGTTAGAGCACCATTGTGGAGCACCTGTTTGGAGCATCAAGCGGGAGCACTACAGTGGCACACCTAGCCGGAGCACCTACCTAGCGCACCTACCTGGCGCACCATGCTAGTGCGCAGCTACTTCTCAGACTGCTGGCTGCTGGCTTTCCACCTCCCATGGCTGTTACCTCCACCAACGAATATGCCTTGTAAATCTTCCCTGGCTTTTTGTTTACGAGGCTCCTTGTATCCTTTAGGAGTTACCTTTGAGAAATCCTATATAAGGACCCCTATAGGCAGCCATTAGATGGGGTTAGAAGCCATGATTTCCGCAATCCTGATCTGAGCAAGCATCTTGGGCAAGCCATATACTCTTTCCAGCGGCCTATTCTCGTTTTCTGGAATATTCCCTTGCATTCCAAAGCATCCTCGGCCCTTCCAAAGCAACAAGGATCCCTCTATCTTTGATATTTCAAGAAGGAACACCTTGAGAGGTAGGTCCTTTTTCCCGTCTCCTTTAAATCTCAGCCATAGCTCCAAATAAAACATGCTTTGAATCTCACATAAAATCTGATTTCTGCTATTATATGAGAGAGTTCTTTTTAGGATAGATTGTTGATTTCGTGTACAAGATACCTTGCATGCACAATCCATATGTTAAACATCAGCACCATGTAGTTCTTACTAGTGGTTTTATTATTCTTCTCCTAAGATCAATGATCCATGCATGTATGCTAGGATATGCAATAGAGATGTCCTTGATGTATTCATCACTTGCATGTTCTGTTGAGCTTATTTTCTCATGCATGTTCTTTTAGAATCTTATGCAAGCATTTCAGCCATGAACTTATGATTTATCATGTTTCTGAATCAAATAATAATAGGTTTGTTTAGCTCATTTGCATCACATCATGTTTTAGTTCTTATCATCTGCATAAACTGATTTGCATTAATAGAAATCACCCATCTCTATTCTGGATCAGATTGTTGTCTGATCCAGATTTTCTGGGGAGCACCACTCTGGAGCACCTATATGGCGCACCAGAGCGGCGCACCACATCAGAGCACCACTCTGGCGCACCATTCAGGTGCACCAGACTGGTCAGAGAACAAAACACTCACTTTTGCATCCATGTTTGCATAGTTTTCCAATGATTTTGCGCTCGATTCTTTTGCTACTGGTTTTCTGACATCTCATGATTTTGCATGCATGTTTTCAGCCCTAAATAGCAATTGTTTCTTAGTTGTTGTCCCATTTTGAATGTTCAACCCATGGCTAAAATCTGGTAGGCTGTTTGCCTCTACTCCAATATGGAGAACCTTGTGCATCAACCCATGATCCAAAGACATGTCCGAACCTTCTTGCATACATTTTAGCATGAATAGGGTGGAATCTTGTGTGAGGCTACTAGCCTTTGAGCACATGGTCCACAGGTGACTACACTTGCATTTCTTTCACTTTCAGAGTTTATCCTTCAAGTTTTGCAAAGGATTTTACATGGCATGATTTTTTGGAATGCATTCATATGTGACTTTGCACTGCATGGATTTCTTTATTTGCTTTGGCACATCTTTCTGGCCCACACAGGAGCACATTGGTGGCGCACCAGACTGGAACACCATTCTGGCGCACCTAACAGGCGCAACAGCCTGTTTTCTGTAGCACACAACAGGTTTTTATATGGTTTTTAGCAGGCTCTCTCGACTTGACTTGTTTCTGGGTTTTTCTGGGTTTTTCTTTGTTTTCTTCCTTGATATATCAGGAAGGCATAGCTCTGTTTTTACCCATTTTCATGCATGATAGATTGCATTTGGCAAATAGCAAAGTAAGGATGATAAATCGCTCGAAATACCAAGATCCTTGATCTTATTCATGCAACATCTTTGCAATGACACTTGACCTGACTTATGAGCGATATTTCTGAATATTAGGACACATCCCTGCACATCATGCACCCTTATTTAGCATAAGACACTTAGCATAGCATGACATATCGCCCTCGGGCGTACAGTAAATGCTGAAAAGCCAACATTCCATAAGCAAAATGAGAAACCAATAAAAGACCAATTTATCGGACGTACGACGGTGCCCAACACCTTCCACGTACGTAACAGGGATCCTAACCTATTTCTGGTTTATGACCTGCTTTTCCATTGCATGATTAGCATGTTGTTATGGTTTTCCTCGTCTTCCATTTTAATAGACTAGGTGGCGACTCCTGCATTTGCATTTTTATTTTTATTGTTTTTGCCGTGACTTTGCCGACCCTCGTGTATTTGGCCCTTTGCGTCAAGTCTTCGAGGCTGTCGCCGGCATGGTTACATCATGATAGTATAATTTTGGCATTTGTATGCTTGAGGATTTTGGTGGATGTTTTTGGAGCTTTTATGGCACTAATGGTGTCAGGTGAGTGGTCTATGGCTTTTGATATGTATGAAAGCTTTGTTTTGAGATTTCCTAGGCCACTTGTAATGTTTTTGTTGGTTTTTATCTAAAATGGTTGATCATCTTTCCCGGTCCAACAGCCTTTGCTCCCACACACTGCACCACTTATTGCACCACCACCTGCCTTACCTTCGCCCTTTTATCAGGGTTCATCCTTTGTCCCGCACCACATAGCACCTTTGCACGGGTACACTGGCCACTCTGCCGTAGCACCA
>JAMKQA010003209.1:0-23717 GCA_024699735.1 Posidonia australis
ATATATATATATATATATAGATACATAAAACACCTAAGGAATCGGTCTAGGGTTGATTCGACAGACCAATCCAGAATCGGTTGACTGAACCTAGGTTCTAGATTCATAGCAAATAACTCATTCAGTATACCGACCCATTTCGGTATATTGAATACTGGTCCCAAGCCAGTCTCCCGCAAGCCAATCGTCATACAGAACATATTCGATGTACAGATTTCTAGGGTTGAGGGAAACTAACAGCAAGATTAGTATACCAAAATTAGTTCAACTTGCCTATTCTATTGAACATAGAACCTGAAACAAAGTGACCCAAAATTCATCCTAAAAATGAGCCAAGGGCACACCATACACACTTAATCATAAAACACAAGTCAAATACCTAAATGAAGATCTCGAGATGATCTACGATTTGAGATAAGAATCACAGTGATCCATTGTCCATGGCATAAGAAATCACAAGAAAATCATACAGGGGCACTATTCAATCCAACTCATAAATATAGCCATAAATCCATCATAAATACACTAAAAATCTACCAAATCATCCACACACTAATAGCATACTATCATGCACCTAGAAATCACATTAAGTAAGAAAAGAAGAAGCCTAAGAGGTGTTTACCTCCACCGATGGTGAAAAATGACGGCAAGCGGTGATCAGTGGTCTTCCTCTCGTCTTCCACTTGGACTGCTTTGGGTCTTCTCCTCCACGGGATGGTGGCAGTGGTGCGGTGGCGGCAAGGATCTCTTCTTCTTCCCTCTCACAACAAACTCTCTTGCTTTGCCTCACCTCTTTAGTCCCTCCCTTTCTCGCTTCTTCTCTCTCAAACATTCTGTAATGCCTTGGTGCTACGCAATAGTATAAATACTATCCAAAGCAATTTAATTAAATCTAAATTAGTGGAATTAAATAAAAAATAGAAACCAAACACCTAGACTCATGTGCAGCTAAAGTGGCTCTGAAACAATGCACCAGGACAAGACCGCACCTTCGCTAATGCATTTGAGACAAGGCAAGCAAAAACCACACGTAAGTGTCATCAATGTCACCAAGTACGCGCCCCAAAACAACGAAACCGGCAAAACCATACTGTGACCATGTCGGTGGAACCTTCCACGGCTCTCCTTTACCGGGTGCATGGAAGCACACGAGGAGTCCCAATATGGTCACGGCGAAGATAGTGAATCCAAAGAAGAAGAGTAGACTCAGAAACATCAAGGTAAGATGGGAAAGGATAAGGAAAGGAGACGCCACCTAGTCTTTTAATGGAAAGACGAGGAAAACCAAACACAAAAGAAAACCAAGAAGGAAACAAGATGAAGAAAACATGTATGCTCTGTGCCTAATGGATGTAATGCACAAATCAATGCAGGGCTAGAGAAAGGGTAAGGATTCTGGTTATGCATGGGGAAGGGGTTAGGCACCCCCATGCACCTGAGGAACTCAATCTTTCTAGGTTTCCAACTTGTCAAATGGTCTAATGGATATGTGCTTGCCTATTTTGAATGCTCATGCTAAAGATGACTAGAAAACATGCCAAATCAAAGAGAAGAAATGAAATAAAGGGAAAAGTTAATCCGAGGGACAAATGTAGGCATTGAGAATGCCGCTTTACTACACGCCCATGGGCGATGAGGAAAATCGTGAAAATCAAGAAACTCTCGGAAAGCATCACGTAATTCCGCAGAAACTCAAAGAAATCCGAGAAAATCAAATTGAGAAAATAATCCTCATTCGGGACGATGTTGGCTTTGGCAAGCCTTTTAATGTACACCCTCGAGCGATGGAAAGCCAAATCAAATCAAAAACGTGAAAATCAGAAGAAATCCTGGAAGCGATGGAAAAACCAAGCTTGAAAAGAGCTAGAAATGCGTGCACGATGTAAGGAAGAAAATGCGAGAAAATTTCCATGAAAAGATGCGACAAAATATGCAAAATGCATGTAAAAGTGCAAAAATGCAAATCCCAAGGGCCTTTGTGCAAAAAATCCAAATTTTGAACAAAAAATGAAATTCTAAAGCTAAATCATCAAAAATACCTAGAAAAACACATTTCATGTAATTTTGAAGAAATATGGGGTCAAATGTGCAAATCTGTGCATTTTTTGTCAAATTGAAGGTTCCTAGGGGTTAAAATGCAATTATGCTACTGAAACATGCATTTAATGCAATTCTGTGAAAATTCAAGGTAAAATATGCAAGAAAAAGAATCCATGCTTGAAAATAGAAAGTTTCACGGGCAATTTAGTAATTTTACCTTAGAGAACATGCCTTCAGTGTGAAATCTATAAAGTTCAGGGGCTAAAATGCAATTTAACCAGAGAAACATGCTTTCAGAAGAGTTTCAGAAAAGTTCAGGGTTCTTTATGCAAAAAGGTTGGATTAAAATACATGAAAAGAAACTCTGGGGGTTTTTATCAAATTTTTAAACCTGGAAAACATTATTAGGAAAACTCAAGAGGCACATTGCAATATTTTCAGTTAAAACTTTATTCAAACAATTTAAAGAGAAAATGTGCAGGGGCCTAACTATAAGAGAAAGGACCTACTTGTAATAAAAAACGGACCTAAATGAAACAAAACAAAAGTTTCAGAGATTAATCCAAAGAAAACTTATTTTTATTCTTTAAAAGAGAAAAAAGAAACGGCGGTCGCCGGCGACATACCCCCACTGTCTACGACCGTCGGAAGGACACTCAGAGGCTATGCCATGGCCTGATCTAGGATTAGACCCCACGGGATGCAAAAAGGGGAGGAGAAAAAGAGATCCAATGGTTTGGATCAGGGATTCAACGATGGGAGTGGGCCTCCCACCTCCCTCACCATCGAGGCACTCCGGTGACGGTGTTGGAGAAGAAAGGGGCTACTAGAGGGCTGTGGTGCGTGTCTCTGAGCTCCTAGAGGTTGCGGGACATCGAGAGGAACATTTGCCTTCCTTCAGAGCTCAAAAAGGATGGAGATTACGCAAGGTGGGTTCTACCGACCATCGTTGTCGTCTTCTCAGGCGAGCGAGGTCGCCAGGGTGATCCAAGGCCTGAACCGCGATCCTAGAACCTCAGGAGTGCTGGTGGAGCGTCGGAGATTGTTCCCTGGGGGTCGAAGTAGCGTTGCAAGGCTGGAGGCTCGTGCCTCTTCTCTGGTTTCAGTCTTCTTCCCCGACGACGCTGACTTGGAGCGACTCCGGCGATCTTCTGGAGGAGGCCTCCGCAGCGACTGGAACAAGGATTTAAAGAGGGGAGAAGCAAGAGGGATGTCTAGGGATGAGAATCCATGGTTCTAGGACCAGGGACAAGTCCGGGATCATCACACCCACCTAAGTCGCCGGAAAACGGCAACGACGAGGCCTGGAAGCTCGATTCTAGCCAGAGAAGGTCTCTAGCTTGATTGGAATCGATCAAGGGAGATAGAGCAAGACCTAGGAAAGCATTTTTAACATGAATTGAGGTCAGTAGGGTGCATACCTGGACTAGTAGTGTGCTTGGATGGTCGGAGCTCGCCAGAGGCCACCGGAACTCGCTGGAGATGGCTGGAACCTCTGATTTCGAACCTCCACGAGCTTCCTCTCTCTTCCAGGAACTCTCTGGTAGCTCTGGTTGGGAGGAAGAAGGCTTGGGGAGCTCTCCTCTCTCAATTTTTTACAAAAGTCCATTTCTACTTGCAAAAGGGGCTATTCATAGGCTTGGCTGGCTGTTATTGCCAGAGTGGAAGGTGGTTATGTTTGTTGGAGAAAAGTGGGAAGTAGTTATGTTTGTTGGAGAGATGTGAGAAGTAGTTATGTTTGTTTTGGAGAGAGGTGGGAAGTAGTTATGTTTGTTGGAGAGAAGTGGGAAGTAGTTATGTTTGTTGGAGAAAAGTGGGAAGTAGTTATGTTTGTTGGAGAAAAGTGGGAAGTAGTTATGTTTGTTTTGGAGAGAGGTGGGAAGTAGTTATGTTTGTTGGAGAGAGGTGGGAAGTAGTTGAGTTTGTTTTGGAGAGAGGTGGGAAGTAGTTATGTTTGTTGGAGAGAAGTGGGAAGTAGTTGAGTTTGTTAGATTAGTTACGATGTAGTGGAAGTTAGTTAGGTGGTTGAGGATTGACTTTAGGGTTTAACTTAAGATTTGACCTAGGTTCAGGGTTTGGATTAGGGTTTAACCTCGGTTTTAGGGTTTTATCGCTATTTTAGGGTTTTGTTTTGTATTTTGGTTTTTTAGAGTCCAATCAGGGTTTTGTATGGTGCACCAGAAAGGTGCGCCTGTCTAGTGCACCAAACAAGTGCGCCAATAAGGTGCGCCTGTCTGGTGCGCCAGACAATTGCGCTAAATAGGTGCGCCTGCGTGGTAGCTGTTGCAGTGAGGAATGGCTGTTGGGTTTGCCCTATTTGCAAGCATATTGGGGTGTCTACAGATGCCCCTCCCTGAGCGAGGTCGGAGGATGAATGGAGCAAAGACCGACGCTCAGGGTTGACAGAGACACCCCACCCCTTTTTACAAGGAAAAGGGATCAGGAGATGGAGGATCATCGCTCGTAGTTGACGAAGATGCCCTATCCGAGGCTACAAGAAAGAATCAGTTAATGACAACCAGTTACCAATCGGTAGATGCACTAGTGGTCCCGTCGCCATAGCCGAAGCCAATCAGAGAAACCAAAACTAATAACAAATGCCGACAACTAGACGACTAATCAACTCCCAAAAGACATGACTAGTTATCACACTTGTCGGGAAAAAACACCGGACAAGACTGACGGTGCTTGTCAACCGAGAAATGACTAGTCATGGAGGTCATCTGGGTAGTTTAGGCTACCAGCCCAAGAGGAAGGATGGATCAAGGAGAGTGGAGAATCTATTGGGCATCACAAGGATTGCCCGGGTAGTTCGGGATACCAACCCAAGAGGAGGGAAGAAATTAGGAGAGTGGGGAATCCATCAGACATCACAAGGATTGCCCAGGTAGTTCGGGATACCAGCCCAAAGGATGGAGGCAAACAGTTTGCTTTGATTCTGTCCATATGGAGTGGAACTCAAAACAAAAAGGAGGGGCATTGAGGTTCATCCTGACGAAACGAACCGTAGATGGGAGCATCTAGTCTAGAAAGATGGGAAAGGGAGGCCTTGAATCCATCCATCAGGATCGGGATTCAAAGGCGAGGGAGGTGGCAGCGAGATTCGCCCTAACGGACCAAACCGCTGATGGGAGCATCTAGAATCCGCCCGTCGATAGTCTAAACAAATGAAGAAGGGCGGCCTTGAATCCATCCATCAGGATTAGAATTCAAAGGCGAGGGAGGTGGCATTGAGATTAGTCTTGACGGACCGAACCACGGATGGGAGCATCTAGACTCCAAGCGGTAGTCTAGAAAGATGGAAAAGGGAGGCCTTGAATCCGTCCATCAGGATCAGAATTCAAAGGCGAGGGAGGTGGCACTGAGATTCGTCCTGACGGACCGAACCGTGGATGGGAGCATCTAGACTCCGAGTGGCACTCTAGACAAATGGAAAAGGGAGGCCTTGAATCCATCCATCAGGATCAGAATTCAAAGGCAAGGGAGGTGGCACTGAGATTCGTCCTGATGGATCGAACCATGGATGGGAGCATCTAGACTCTGCACGGTGGTAGTCTAGACAAATGGAAAAGGGAGGCCTTGAATCCGTCCATCAGGATCGGAATTCAAAGGCGAAGGAGGTGGCACCGAGATTCGTCCTAATGGACCGAACCGCAGATGGGAGCATTTAGACTCCGCCCGGCGGTAGTCTAGACAAATGCAAAGGGGAGGCCTTGAATCTGTCCATCAGGATCGAAATTCAAAGGCAAAGGAGGTGGCACCGAGATAAGTCCTGATAGACCGAACCGCGGATTCTAGACTCTGCCTGGCGGTAGTCTAGACAAATGGAAAAGGGAGGCCTTGAATCCGTCCATCAGGATCGGAATTCAAAGGTATGGGAGGTGGCACCGAGATTCATCCTAATGGACCGAATCGCGGATGGGAGCATCTAGACTCCGCCTGGTTGTAGTCTAGACAAATGCAAAAGGGCGGCCTTGAATCTGTCTGTCAGGATTGGAATTCAAAGGTGAAGGAGGTGGCACCGAGATTCATCTTGACGGACCGAACTGCGGATGGGAGCATCTAGACTCCGCCCGACGGTAGTCTAGACAAATGGAAAAGGGAGGCCTTGAATCCGTCCATCAGGATTAGAATTCAAAGGCAAGGGAGGTGGCACCGAGATTCATCCTAACGGACCGAACCGCGGATGGGAGCATTTCGACTCTGGGCGACAGTCAAGAAAGATGGAAAAGAGAGGCCTTGATCCGTCCAACAGGATCGGAATTCAAAGGCGAGAGTGGTGGCACCGAGATTCATCCTGACGAACCAAACCGCGGATTGGAGCATCTAGACTCCATCAAGTGGTAGCTGAGACAAATGGAAAAGGGAGGCCATGAATCCGTCCATCAGGATTGGAATTCAAAGGCAAAGGAGGTGGCACTAAGATTCGTCCTGATGGACCAAAATGCGGATGGGAGCATCTAGACTACGAGTCTAGACAAGTGGAAAAGGGAGGCCTTGAATCCATCCATCAGGATCAGAATTCAAAGTCGAAAGAGGTGGCACCAAGATTCGTCCTGATAGACCGAACCGCGGATGGGAGCATCTAGACTACGTCTGATGGTCTAGACAAGATGAAAAGGGGAGGCCTTGAATCCATCCATCTGGATAGGTACTCAAAAGCGAGAGGTGGTGCCTTGAATCCGTCCGTTCGGATAGGAATTCGAAGGCGAGAGGAGGTGCCTTGAATCCGTCCGTCCAGATAGGAATTCGAAGGTGAGAGGAGGTGCCTTGAATCCATTCATTCGGATAGGAATTCGAAGGTGAGAGGAGGTGCCTTGAATCTGTCCGTCAGGATCAGAATTCAAAGGCAAGAGGGCTTGACCATTTGTTTAGCCAAAAGGTTTGCTAAGGGGATCTCATTCAAGTATCAGTGCACCCTCGATCGTCGCCGCTGTGGGGGATGTCCAGTTGAAACAGCGTAGTGCCCTACTACAGTTGTCATCTTGTAGGAGCCTTTATATGATGATTGCCACTTCTTTATAAGAAGGTGCACTGACCATCATTTGGACGATAATTTTCACCAAGCATTCTCAAAACAGTCATTCTTTCACAGAGCAGCTTACATGCCCCTGGTCGAAGGCTCTGGCTCAGTTATATAGTAAGTTGACATTCTGTTAGGCACCTGATACGTGAGCTAACATTCCCTTGGTTGAAGATTCTGGTTCAATTACACTATAGCTGGTGTTTTGTATGTGACTTTTGACCAAAGAGCAGCTAACATGCCCCTGGTATTGGACTGGCTGGACATCACTTGAGGGTATGGGGTCCTGGAAGCCAGACTATAACTACAGACGTTCCTTGAACCACCGGAGCACTTGAGACCATCACTAGTAAAAGCCAGCGATGCATTCATCAAGTGATTGGAAGTATGTGCACCCAACTGCTTTCCAGTATTGTACTTGGAAGACAGAAGGAATTGTGGCTACTTCATAAAGCCCTTTGATTGGGATTGTAGTCTGCCTCTGACTGGTATGTTTGGGGTGTGTTTTGTTCAACCATGGTGTTTTGATTACTCTGCATTTGGCCGCGTTACTTTAGGATATTCTCCTGATTGTCTTTGCCAAATTCTGGATTGTTGCGTAGAGTCCACAGCCATGCTGTTGTCTCCGCTAATCATTTGATGTGCAAGTCCTGATCAGAGAACAACTGACTTGCCCTTGACGAACCAAGTAACAGATTGTGTGAGCCCAGCTAGAAAGCAACTGACATGCCCCTAGCATAAAGGTGAATGATGCTCAGATGTCAAATTAAGAGATACCAAGGAAAAAAGGATGCCTCTGGCATTGAGCCAAACTACCCTGGGAAGTGTTGGGCACCATTGGAGGATGTAAAGAATTGAATATTAGGCTGTGACTGTAGGTGCACTTTGAATCACTGAAGTGACCATGGCTGATTTTGGTTGAGGCTAGAGACACCTTTGTTCATTGACTGGAGGCATGTATATTCATCCACTGTCCCGAGCTATACTCCAATGGCAAGAGGTAATGTGATACATCATAGTCTATCTTAGGCTGGCTATTCTTTACTCTATTACTCATTGTGTCATGTATTTGGCTGTGTTGTCCTCAGGCCTTCCACAAACAGTGTCTACCATGCTCGAACTGTTGTGGATGAATTGTTGTCACATTGCCGATTCTATAGGTCCGTGTAGCTCGTACACTAACTGGTGTCCTCACTGTATATGCACTTTTGACTACTGAGGAGCTGAAATGTCCTTGGCTAAAAGCACTTGGCAAAGATCCTGCAAACAAAAAGATTGATCCAAGCAAGTCTATGATGGCTATTATTATTGTTGTGGACTCTATTATTGTGAGCAATTTAGTTATTTAAGAGTGAATTTTTTGTTTGATCAAGAAATGCATGCCTTGTGATTTCAGTTGCTCATTTTCTACATTCACTACTTTGCTTATTCAATGAGTTCATTATCAGGATCGTTTGCTTGTTTAGTTCAGTTGTTTGTTTGCCCTTAGTTAGGCTGGAAAGTTGTATGCCTATTAAAGGAGGATGCCTCCTTCGACTCAGTTGCCACTACAAAGACTTGCAAGTCGTTAGGTGGCTCTCGCTGGGTAATAGTGGCACACAAACTCACTGTGAGGTATTGCGATGGATCTGGCTCCATGCCAAACTCTTTGATGTCCTGCACCTACTTTTTCTTTTCGATATCATCGTCCATTCTTTTACTCCCTCATAGACGTGCGGTTTCACTCCAACCTTGTCTTGGAGGTAATAAGTGCCCAATCTATTCAGGAGGCCTTTATTGCAAGAGGGTAGGTCAGTCCCTCAAAGGTGTGATTTTACTGAGTGCAAACTCCAACTCCTCTCCAAGGTATGGTAAGGGTAGAGCTACAACGCACACCTCTCACTCTTGGGTTGACTTCTGTCTTCGCCTTCTATCTTTTCTATTCTTTTATGCCCTTGCGAATGTATGTTTCCTTTTCTAGCTCACACTCTCAATCACCCTTAACATTTTATCTCCCTCTTGGAGGTGCAGGATCCTTGCGGAGCTTGAACATTTCGTCTTGCTTTGATGCTTGGTTGCTCCCTTGCTAACTTGGTCGTCTAAGTAGTGATAACTGAGGAGGGATAATCCATTCTGACATTGGCGAGTTTTCCCAATTTTTCATCATCAGGCAGAATGTTATTGACAAGCAAACTACCCTCCTTACTTGTTCTTGATGTTTTTCTTGTTTTGTGTCTGTTTTCTTTTTTTTTTTCAAACTTTCGTGCTTTTCTATTTTTTTGTGTGTTTTGGTATATGATGATGCAAAAAGGAAAACAAACAAAAGAGAACAAAGAGAAAGGATGCAACTCCAGTCCTTGTTGTTGCTGTTTGTCGATGCCATTCGGATCCATAGTAACTCTTTGCAGTGCCACCAAAATAAAGGTAGGCGTAACTGAGGCCATCAAACCATTATTGGAACTGAAACTGTCGATGTGAATGTTGAATCTACTAGCGACATTAGGACTGTATCTCTGTTGGAGCTGACACCTGTGATGGCTGTTTGCTACTTGATCCAGGGTATTTGCACGTGCTAGGTTAGATCAGTGTATGGCAAACTAGCAAACTTTAGGTCAGACCCCCCACAAAGGGATAAGAACAAGAGTGGCATATGTGAGTGTCGTCGGACAGAACTGAGAAAAGAAAGGAGGACAAACTAGGCAAATGGGGAAGAAAAACAAGAGCAGCATACACATGTGCTGCCAGACAAAAGTAGAGAGAGGACAAGATAGGAAAAAAGAGGCCCGATATATTCCCTAGGAAAGACTGGGAGAAAGAGGAAAACCCCTAAGGTTCCAGTATCCTCGAAGCTTGCAGGCTTAGACACAGTAAAGTCGGCTATTCTAGGGTGTGCCCATGTGTGCAGGTGTGTGTGCAGGCATATGTGTGGGCTACCTCCTGTGTGTTGACGACAATGTTTCCAATGTCCATCAAATCCTGGACAGCATTCCGGAGAGTAATACACTTGTTTGTCGAATGTCCACGAGTAGGATGGAATTCGCAGAACAAGTTAGCCTTATACCACCTAGGAAGCGGGTCCAGTGGTGGGAGAATCTCCGGTAGCTGCAATAATGGCGCAACTTTGGGAAAGATGTCGCTCAACGAAACCCTGAGTGGGGTGAAGTCTCTTTCCTTATGGCAAGACCGCCTCTACCGTTGTTGCTGCCCTTGCTGAATTGGCACGACACAACATGTCGGTTCAACGGTGGTGTGTGGATGTGTAATGTGTACTGAACTAGATGCTGGTGATGTTGAGGATATGGATGCGGGTGCTGTGCCTCGCGTGTCAACAACAATAGTCCCACTATCGATCAAAGTCTGTATGACATCCCGCAGAGTTTAGCATTTATCTGTTGAATGCCTTGGGGCACCATGATAATCGTAGTATACATTCACGTCGTACCACCGAGGGAGTGGGTGACGCGATTGCGGGAGTTTCAGAAGCGACACAACACGAGGAAAAATAGCGCTCAGCGACTCGCCCAGTGGAGTGTAGTCACTTTCAACGTGACGGCCTTGTTTCTCCTTAGGCTGCTGTCCTTGTTGAGCCGATGCGACGAGATGCAATGGCTTGACAGTGGGAGGTGTGCGCCTAGTGTGTAGTGACGACCTACGTGTTGGGACCTGATCCTGATGTTGAGGTGGGTTCTGAGTATGCAGTGTTGTGCGTGGTGTTGAGAGCGAGAGTAACAGCTACGGCATCGGCACAACTCCGAGTGACGGACTTGAGAAATGTTGTACTCTCACACAACTAATGGGTTGATTCCTAGGTAACTGTAATGCATACTGTGATCAATGCAATTGTGGTGCAGCAGGCAGAGACAACACCCCCATCGTCGAAGTAGTGTGATGCTGGGGCGATGGTATGGGTGATAAAGTAGTGGGGTGAGCCTGCAATGCTATAGTGGTCTGCACTGGAACCTCAGAGGTCGAAAGAGGACTCTCAACATGATCAAGAGAAAGGGCCATGCGCTCGAGCACTCGGGCCAAAGCTCTCAAGTACTGAGCTTGTGTGGCCGAAGACCAATCAAAAGATAGGTCAGAAGGCAAGAGCGGAAAAGGAATGGCCCCTAAAACTGATGAATCCGCAGTTTGTTGAACTCTTGAAATCAGAGGGCCCGAGAGATACGGTGCAGTTGACAGAACTTTTGGGCCTTGCGTGGTTGTCACTACAGTTGAATCAGTGACGGGCCCTAGACCGACTTGTGTTCACCGCTTTCTCGGAAGAGGAGATAAGGATCCTCCATGACTCCCAAATTGGGACGCACAGAGGGAAGAAGAAGCAGTCAAAGTGAGAGAAGGAGGATCTGAGTATGGGACCCCCTTCAGAGCTATAACCAGAGGCTTACGGGTTTGCAGGGCCATGGCTAACCGCAAGCGAAATAAAGGAGCTGAGCTCTAAGATGAACTACTGCCAAAAGTGACCAATAGCTCGGAAAAGGCAGGAAAAAACAACCACAGGAGGCCACCCGCGAGGGAGACACCCGAGTTCCTAGCTGAGGACCTCACAACAAGCTACCTGAGAAAATAGGCAAGAGAAATAGGTATCAGAACCTGGACAACGACGCAAAGACAAATGCTAGTTATTAAAGTGGCATGCCATGACACATAATGTAGATGAATGTCCTAAAGTGCACTCTCTCACCATGCATGTCCCATATGGGGTTGACCACGTAGGGCGCACTCATGGGTTTTAGGTTTTAACTCTGGTCAGAAAAGTAGGTTCCCATTCTAAATCTTGGCCAAAGCACAGGCAGTGAACGAGTGGTGTGTTGGTGGCCTCGTCTCCTATAGTAGCATGGAGTTGTACCCTCTACTAGCACCGACACGACCCCAGACAAGGGGGGACAAACTAGCAACATGCCCTACGCCAAAGCTATAGTACGGGCTACTAGGATTGCCCTTCGTGGACTGTGGGTGGACTTTGAGGAGGAGATGCATGCCCTATATGATCAATCATGCAATATGCTTTTGTGTCTTTTACTTGCATTTTATTAAACCGTAGGGATTTGTGAGCTTTTGTCTCTAGTTATGCTTTATTAGTTGTTTGTCTAAATTTATGTGTTTTATTTTAACTAGATAGGGAGGCAAACATGTCTCTATTCTCCTAATCATGGCAAATTCAAATAAAAGGAAAAACACACAATCATGGCATCCAAAAAGTCAAACAACAAGCAAAAAGCATGAACATGGCATGTGCTATTGTAGTGCTCACAAGTAGGTGAATAAAAGCAAGTATCGACAAACAAAGCATGAATTAAGTCATGTGCATGTGCGGTGGCATAGCAATCGTGTAAAGAAGGCAAAAAAGGAATGCTTAGTCAAATATGTACAAGCAAATAGAACAAGGAAACAAGCATAAAGTAAACAGACCAAAGACAAGTAAGGAAATAAGAATGAAAGCTAGATTCTGGTTATCCCTAGTGGAGTCGCCAGTTCCTGTGACCATGCCGGTGGAACCCTGCATGGCTCTCCTTTACTAGGTGCATGGAAGCACACGAGGAGTCTCGATACGGTCATAGCGAAGATGGTGAATTCGGAGAAGAAGACTAGACTCGGAAACACCAAGGTAAGATGGATAAGGATAAGGAAAGACGAGGAAAATCAAACACAAAAGAAACCAAGAAGGAAACAAGATGAAGAAAACATGTATACCTCGTGCCTAATGGATGTAATGCACAAATCAATGCAGGATCAGAGAAAGGGTAAGGATTCTGGTTACGCATGGGGAAGGGATTAGGCACCCCCATGTGCCCGAGGAACTCGGTCTTTCTAGGTTTCCTACTTGCCAAATGGTCTAATGGATATGTGCTTGCCTATTTTGAATGCTCATGCCAAAGATGACTAGAAAACATAACAAATCAAAGAGAACAAATGAAATAAAGGGAAAAAGTTAATCCAAGGGACAAATGTAGGCATTGAGAATGCCGCTTTATTGTATGCCGATGGGCGATGAGGAAAATCGAGAAACTCTCGGAAAGCATCACGCAATTCCGTGGATACTCGAAGAAATCTGAGAAAGTCAAATTGAGAAAATAATCCTCATTCGGGACAATGTCGGCTTTGGCAAGCCTTTTAATGTACACCCTCGAGCGATGGAAAGCCAAATCAAATCAAAAATGCGAAAATCTGAAGAAATCTGGGAAGCGATGGAAATACCAAGCTTGAAAAGAGCTAGAAATGCATGCACGATGTAAGGAAGAAAATGCAAGAAAATTTGCATGAAAAGATGCAACAAAATATGCAAAATGCATGTAAGAGTGCAAAAATGCAAATCCTAGGGGCCTTTGTGCAAAAAACCCAAATTCTGAACGAAAACTGAAATCTGAAGCTAAATCATCAAAAATACCTAGAAAAACACATTTCATGTAATTTTGAAGAAATCTGGGGTCAAATGTGCAAATCTGTGCATTTTTGGTCAAATTGAAGGTTCCTAGAGGTTAAAATGCAATTATGCCACTAAAACATGCATTTAATGCAATTCTGTGAAAATTCAGGGTAAAATATGCAAGAAAAAGAATCCATGCTTGAAAATAGAAAGTTTCAGGGGCAATTTAGTAATTTTACCTTGGAGAACATGCCTTCAGTGTGAAATCTGTAAAGTTCAGGGGCTAAAATGCAATTTAACCAGAGAAACATGCATTCAGAAGAGTTTTAGAAAAGTTCAGGGTTCTTTATGCAAAAAGCTGGATTAAAATGCATGAAAAGAAACTCTAAGGGTTTTAATCAAATTTTTAAACTTGGAAAACATTATTAGGAAAACTCAAGAGGCACATTACAATATTTTCAGTTAAAACATTATTCAAACAATTTAAAGAAAAGATGTGCAGGGACCTAACTGTAAGAGAAAGGACCTACTTGTAATAAAAAAGGACCTAAATGAAACAAAACGAAAGTTTCAGAGATTAATCCAAAGAAAACTTATTTTTATTCTTTAAAAGAGAAAAAAGAATCGGCGGCCGCTGGCGACATACCCCCGTCGTCGTCGACCACCGGAAGGACACTTAGGGGCTATCCCATGGCCTGATCTAGGATCAGACCCCACGGAAAGCAAAAAGGGGAGGAGACAAAGAGATCCAACGGTTTGCATCAGGGATTCAACGACAGGAGTGGGCCTCCCACCTCCCTCGCCGTCAAGGTACTCCAGTGACGGTGCCGGAGAAGAAAGGGGCTACTGGAGGGCTGCGTCGCGTGTCTCTGAGCTATTAGAGGCTACAGGACGTCGAGAGGAACATTTGCCTTCCTTTAGAGCTCAAAAAGGATGGAGATCGCGCAAGGTGGGTTTTGCTGTCCGTCGTTGTTGTCTTCTCCGACGAGCAAGGTTGCCAGGGTGATCCAAGGCCTGAACCGCGATCATAGAACCTCAGGAGTATTGGTGGAGCATCGGAGATTGTTCCCTAGGGGTCGGAGTGGCGTTGCAAGGCTGGAGGCTTGCGCCTCTTCTCTGGTTTCAGTCTTCTTCCCCGGTGACGGCGGCCTGGAGCGACTCCGGCGATCTTTTGGAGGAGGCCTCTACAGCGACTGGAAGAGGGAATTGAAGAGGGGAGAAGCAAAAGGGAGGTCTAGGGAGGAAAATCCAAGGTTCTAGGACCAGGGACAAGTCCAGAATTAGCACACCCACCTATGTCGCCAGAAAATGGCGACAGTAAGGCCTGGAAGCTCGATTCCAGCTAGAGAAAGCCTCTGGCTTGATTGGAATCGATCAAGGGGGACAAAGGAAGACCGTGGAAAGCATTTTTAACATGAATTGAGGTCAATAGGGTGTATAACTAGACTGATAGTGTGCTTAGATGGTCGGAGTTCGCCGGAGGCCACCGGAACTCGCCGGAGATGGCTGGAACCTCTGATTTCTCACCTCCACGAGCTTCCTCTCTCTTCCAGGAACTCTCTGGTAGCTCTGGTTGGGAGGAAGAAGGCTTGGGGAGCTCTCCTCTCTCTATTTTTTGCAAAAGTGCCAAAAGTCCATTTCTACTTGCATAAGGTGCACCTGTCTGGTGCGCCAAACAATTACGCCAGATAGGTGCACCTGCATGGTGGCTATTGGAGTGAGGAATGGCTATTGGGTTTGGCCTATTTGCAAGCATATTGGGGTGTCTACACATACACAATTACAAAAAGCTCATGAAAACCACGAACACTATAAAGCCAACTCACGCGATATGGTAAAACCAATACAAGATGCCATATCAAAACTTTCATTTCATTTCTTTTCTTTTAAAACCTCATGCTCATTAGCAAGTCTTTATGTGCAAATCAGGAAACAATTTTCATCTAAACTCCCAACCCAAAACACAATTCATTCCATTATCACAATCACAATAAACCAAGGCTGGCACTAGCTCAACCACAAATTTCAATCCATATCTCAAAAACTGGTTGTATCACCTTGGCCATAGGTGACCGACTTGGCCACAAGTAGATGGCAAGGCTCCATCCCAAATCACACTGCAGTGTCGTGGTGAACCACCCCGCGTAGGAGTTCAACTGCCCTGACCGTAGTCTTAGAAGCGTACCCTCACTGATACAAGCACGGAGTGCATCCTTACGACGTCCTAGTGCCCAAGCACCTAGGGACTCTAACCCTAGACCCGACCAACACTAACATTGAGGGTAGTCTAGGTCTACCATATCGTAGGTTTTGTAGTATCTCCACAGTCTCGAGGCTCCTATCTTGGATAGCAACTCAGCAACCATGATCAAGGACACGTCCCTGACATTTCTAGAGATCTCACTACTCCTGTCAGTAAGTCTTGGCCTAAACGTTGCTCCTACGAAATCTTAGAAACCACATTAAAATCATATGCAATTCCCATTTTAAATCACTTTGCAAAAAACCAAGTTTTCACATATAAAAATCATTTATAAATCTCACACATCATCATCTACATTTATCATTTATGATTATCAAAACCACACATTCACATTCTCATTCTTTCCATGGTTCTTCATATCATGTATTCACCCCTCTCATGAGTCCATATTCATTTCTACACATTCCATGTTTAACAATTTATGGAAAACACCATTAAAACAATGTGTTCACATGAAACATCTCATAAATAATTTCTATGCATTTAATACATTTATCATGCATTTATCCCATTTTATCAGAATTTTACAAGATATTAATCAATACGAGTCTAGGCCCTGATTCAGCATATCAAAAAGGATCTAGTCAACCAAAAATCCCTGATCTAGTTGACCAAAACCTTTCGGTCGTCTGAAATTCTATCAATATATCAATTCCCCTGCCAGGATGGTTGGTCGATCTTAGTCGATCATCTGAAATCTCCTCATCTGGTCGATTGAAATCCTTCAGTCGTCTGAATTAGTGGTTTAGGGGACCCCAATTGGGGCATTTTGGCATACCGAACCTAGTTGGCATATCGTTTTCTACGATTGTAGAAAACAACCCTTAGCTCATGCCTTCGCTTCTCCTCAAAATGGGGGTAAAGGACGAACCCAATAGACTAACCTCATAAATCACAAGTAAATCACGGGGTGTAGACCTCTAAGTCTACTTTAAAACCCCTCAATCCATTATCATAACTATTAAGCATGCATTTCTAAATAAAATCTCAAAGGCATGAAAAACATTTTATCTTATTGTAGCATGTATACAGATTCATCAACAAAACCCCCATGAAATCAACATGAAATAGCCAGATCTCATCACATTCATGATTTCCATCATTTTTCCTATTCTTGCATGATTTCTACATCATTTAACATAATTTAACCACATGAAACCTTAAGCCCTAAACGGTGAACAGAAAAGAGAGGAAATGCGTACCTTACTCCAGTGAGCCCCATGTACCTCCAATGTGGCTTCTACTCTAGTGGTGGCAAGCACGACCTCCCCTCCTACGGCTCAAGGTTCTCCTCACCGTTCTCACTCAATTCACCCCTAGCTTCGCCTCACTTCCTTGGTTCGTGGCCCTCCTCCTCCTTACGCCAAGCCCCCTTAAATCCTCATCACCACTCCTGCACCCTCACTAGATTCCCGTTGGCCATCACTGACAGCCTCACTACCATGGATGAGGCTGAGCGTGCAAGTCCTCCCCTCTAGGGCTCACGAGTGTGATGAAAGGTGGAAGCTCACAAGTGAAGTGGTTGGGCTCTTGACCAAGAACAAGCCTCAAGTGGGTCTCACCCTCAGGCATGGGTCCTAAGGTGCACATACAGGCCGACATGAGCCATCGAAGTCACACAACTAGAGAAACCAAGAACACAAATACACTAGGAGAGATCACAACAACAAAACAACATTTGATTATCCATCAATAAATCATATTCAAATAATACAACAAATTCAATGGTTTTGCAATAAATGGAAAATCAGGCATAGTTGTTACACTTTCTCTCTCCCTCTCTCCCTCATAATGGAGGAGAAAAGAAAGAAGAAGAAGAAGAAGGGGAAAGAGGAGTGGGGCTCGGTGAAGAAGAAGAGAAAGAAGGGAGCTACGAATACGAAACTAAACCATGCAACCACTGCCCATCCACGTGACTTTTGTGACAAGAGATCAACCACCAAAGCATGCCAAGAAGCCTCCACAACACAAAGAAAACCCTCAAGATTTCCACCAGGGTCAACACAACACCACAACCACAAAACACCTAGAAAGATAAAAATCCACAATCCAAGTGTAAGATGCCGCTAAGAACACATCTAACGTTGGACGCTAGGGCTTCCAATATCCAACCCAACTGAATTCCTATAACACCCTCAATTTCTACAATAATTTAAAATAAATTAAATTACAGGAAATTAAAGCTAAACAGTAATATCTAAACAACTAGGAACCTGTGTGTGTCGCTACGAGACTCTAGACTTTGTACAGTATGCAAAACCTACCTTCTCGCCTGCACCTATAATCTAAAACCACGAGAAACAAGCATAAGTGACAAAAGTCACCAAGCACGTATCCCACAAAAATGATAGAAAACAAAACTATAATAGTTTTCCTTTAAAATCATTTCACAATCATTTTCTCCAAATTTATCAAAAACCAGCTACTCGAGCCCAATAGGTCGAAAAACACAAAATAAAGCCCTAACAGGCCCAAACCACAAGAAACATGGCCCACACTGGCCAAACCAAATAGGCAAAGGCTCCACTAGTCCAAAACACAAGTGAGGCCATCAATGGCCAAAACCACATATAATGAGTCGAGAAACCTGACGCTAGGCAATCAACTCTGGCCATAAGAAGCCACCAAGGTGCATTGCACTGCCACGGTGAAGCTACCCTATGCAGGAGCAATAATTGTCTCACGACTCCTGCCTAGAGAACCCTCACAAAACCAATCCCTCCTGGGACAGCTGTCCTATCACTCAGGACGCTACTAGCTACGGGACACGTGTCCCACCTACACAGGCCACCAAACGGTATGCCTCCTCACAGCGTCCTCCACATAGTGCTCAGGAGGGAGTCTCATACCTCCACACATGACAATACTTTAGCCTCAGTGCTCACAGTGACAGTAGGAGTATCATACCTCCCTGTTATGCCACAAAACACCTCAACTCATGAACCACAACCCTAGCTTCAAAACGACAGTCAAGGAGTCTCATACCTCCAAGACTCAACGAATCTCCACCTTAGGTATCTCGGCCCCCAACCTCAACCTAGGTGATGCGCTTGACCATCCGATAGGTGTTGTCACACCCCTTGGTTTAGACAGCAAAGCCCACGGTCTCTTGACCCACCAACAGAAAACACGGAAAGATCATTTCCAAGATGGGCCAACACATTCCTTTGAAAACCGTTTTCTCAAAAATCACTATATTTATCATAAAAACCTAGAACACATTCTTAAAGCATGTAATTTATTTCCATGCAAACATAAGTATTAAACATGGGTTTTAAATACTCAAATTTACAGGAAAACACTCATAAATATCCCTACCACACCCGCGCATCTAGGACACGCATACAGCCCATGCCTTTACTTTTATGATAGAAACTAGAAAGCCAAGAAAATAGAGAACCAAATATTTCACCCAAATTAAGAGCTAAGGGTGGACCAACAAAATGATCACCAAAAATTTCATCCAAAGAATATGTTGTAGACCCTCGAGTCTACTCCAAATCCTCACAAACAAAACTAGAATCCATTAATGTAGCGTTTGGTACGCTGGAATGGAGACTGGAATGGATTGGAATGGAATGACAGAATTCCATTCCGATGTTTGGTACAAAAAAGTCGTTGGAATAGGCATGGGAATGAAATTCCCTTGGGAATCAAATTCCTAGTGAACATTGGAATTTCATTCCTTCCTGAAAGGTAAGGAATTTGATTCCCATTCCATTAGGAATCATCCTAAAAACGTTGTGTGCCCTCCTCTACAGTCGTTCCTCCTTCTCTGCGACCATCCCTCCTCCTCCATGGTGTGTTCCCGACGTCTGTCACCCTCCTCCTCAGATGAGGCCCTCCCTCCTCCTCTACGGCCTTCACTCCTCCGCAATAATCTATTTTCTATATTTTTTTGTTTTTTCGTCTTCTTTTCCTATTTTTTTCTATGTATGTATTTTTTTTACAAAGAATATTGATATTTTATATTGTCTTTCTTTTCCTACAAAGAATTTTTATTCTACCAAGAATATTTTATTAATGGTAATTTAAAAAGGATTATCTATGTTAATGCTAATTTAGAAAAGATTATTTATGTTAATACTTTTATGTGTATGTGTATATTGTAGTGTGTATAGAAAAAATTATTTTAATTTTCTTTTCCAAATTAACAGGATATTTTTGTTAATATATAGTTGTTAATCTTCCAAATTTTTTATTTCCATTTCGATTCTGTTCTTACGTAACAAATATTGGAAAGGAATTGTCTATCAATTTTATTCTGTAATTCCGTTACATACCAAACATAGGAATGGAATAAATTTATTCCATTCCAGAGTTCATTCCATTTCTATCTATTTTCATTCCAATGTACCAAACACAGCATAAGTATAGCTTTTGGAATAAAATCGCAAAGCCAAGGTGTGCAGAAAATCCAAATACCAAACCACAACATATTCAACGCCATAAATGCCACAATAAATCACAATAAATTAAAAACATTAAATTTAGCCTAGATTACATGCATCCTAGGAAATTCGACCAATTTTCATGCATTCTACCATTGGATTGTAGGTGCGTACCTCAAAGCGATCTTTGACAACCCAAATCCGGTCTTTGGCCAACTTTGAAGATCCTAGGCGTCCTTGGCTAATCCATGACCTCAGGGACACAACATTGGAGCTCCACATGTCGTTGCTGATCTCTGCTCTTCATGAGTAGCACCAATAGGAGAAACAGGGGAGGGAGAGAATGGGTGAGTGAGAGAAAGATAGGAGAGGGAGAGAGTGAGTGGCTGGGGGAGAGAGAGATGGGAGAGTGGGGGGGAGGAAGAAGAGAGGTGGAGAAGGGGAGATGGTGTCGGCCGTCATGAAGAAGACGAGGGAAGGAGGAAGGAGAAGAAGGAAACAAAGAAGAAGAGGGGGCATGCACAGAACCACACCAACATGTCCCACCAATCGGCCCACAAACACGGGCCCACACATGCACTCACACATGGGCCCACAAGCATAGTGCCACATGCTTAGTGCCAACCACGAGAGAGCAAGCGCAGGAACCACACAAACAGAAGCTGACCCATGAGACCTAAATCACAAAATTACATAAATGGGCCTCAGGAAAGTAACACCCACCCAAAAATAAATTTATTAAAAAGTAAATAATTACAAAAATGAATTTACAAGTGTTACATCCTAATCACCTTAAAAGAAGATTTCACCGTCGAAATCACTAGTGGGCGAAAAGATACGAATATTGGGCTAGGATGACTTCCTTGCTCTCTTACGTGGCCTCCTCGGCTCCATGAAGACGCCACTGCACCAAAACCAATGGAATCACCTTGTTCCGCAGCACTTGCTCCTTACGATCAATAATCTAGATGACATCCTCCGCAAAAGACAAATCATCTTGGTGCCCGTCTAGCTGAATTGGGATCACATGAGATGCATCAGCCAGACACTTCCTCAGCATGGAGACATGAAACACGTCATGCACGAACGACAGCTCTAGTGGTAGATCTAGCCGATAAGCAACCTCAACGATCCTTTAGGTAATCTGGTACAGGCTAATATAGCAAGGACTCAACTTCCCATGCTTTCTGAACCTCATAACACCCTTGGTCGGTGACACTTTTAGGAACACATAGTATCCTACCAGATATTCCAATGGTCTCCGCCCCCTGTCGGCATAACTCTTTTGCCAACTCTGTGTAGCTAACTGCTTGCTACGAATCAATTCCACTTTGTTCGCATATAGCTACACAAGCTCAGGGCCAATCAACTGGCGCTCACCTACCTCACTCTAGCAAACCGGCGATCTACATGACCTACAACAAAAGGCTTCGTATATGGCCATCCTGATGCTCGAGTGATAACTATTGTTTTAGGCGAACTCAATCAATGGCAGATGGTCCTCCCAACTCCCTTGCAGGTTCAGGGCACATACTCTGAGCATATTCCATACGTCTGGATAGTCCTCTTTGTTTGACTGTCCAACTGAGGATGAAATGCTATGCTAAAGTTTAGCACTATGCCAAAGGCCTCCTGTAGAGTTCTCTAGAACCTTGAAGTGAACCTCGTGTCTCTGTTTGACACGATGGACATCAGAACACCATGTAGTTGAACCACCTTGGAAACATACAGCTCTACTAATTGATGCATCAGAGTTTCACCCGAATGGCCAGGAAGTGAGCAGACATGGTTAACCGATCCATGATCACCCACACGGTGTCGGTCTTCCTTTGAGTATGCGGCAAACCAATCACAAAGTCCATGGATATGTGCTCCCATTGCCACATAGGAATATCCAATGGCTGCAAGGTCCCTCCAAGTCTTTAGTGCTTTACCTTGACTAGTTAGTTGGTTGTACACCTCGCCACAAGGTTAGCAACGTCCCTCTTCATGCCAAGCCATCAGAAGTTCCACTTCAGGTCTTGGTACATCTTTGTACTCCTAGGGTGAATGGTGTACATGGACGGATGCGCTTCATCGAGCATTCTTTGCCTGGCCTCCTCATGCTAAGGCACATACAAATGTATATCATATCTTAGCTCTCCATATGCCCCAACAAAGAAGTGAGGTTCTCCACCAACCTCCAGCTTCTCAAACATAGCCTGAACAAATGGATCCAACTGCTGACAAGTGAAAATGAACTCCACCAGCTTGAGGCAAATAGATAGGTTGGCCACCCAGGCACGAATCGTTCCCTGAGTTTGTCGCTTCAGCCTGTAGCTCACCAAATCCTCCAACATGGTCCACTCCTTGGCCATCATGCTCACCAACACATGCGTACACTGACTCAAAGCATCGGCAACCACGTTGGCCTTCCTAAGGTTGTAAGATAGGCTAAAATCATAGTCCTTCAGATATTCTATCCACCAATGCTGCCATAGGTTGAGGTCCCTCTATGTGACGATATACTTCAAGCTTTGATGATTGGTGAAGACCTCAAACTGCTCCCTATACAGTTAGTGCTGCCAGTGCTTGAGAGCGAGCATTGTGGCAACCATCTCCAAATCATGGGTCGAGTAGTTCTTCTCATGATCCTTCAACTGGCACGAAGCATCAGCAATAACATTAGCATGCTGCATCAAAACACACTCCAACCCAACACCACTAGCATCACTATACATGGGGAAGCCACCACTACTAGAAGGTAGAGTCAACACAGGGGCAGAAAATAGATGAGACATCAACTCTTGGAAACTCACCTCACAATTCTGGACCAAACAGAACGGGACCCCCTTCTTAGTCAACTCTGTCAGAGGCACGACTATGGACAAGAAATCCCTGATAAACCTCCAATAATAGCCTACCAGACCCAAGAAACTCCTAATCTTCGTCACCATCCTAGGTCGCTTCTAATTGCTCACCACATCTACCTTGGCAGGATCAACTCTATTGCCTTCTCCAGAAATCAAATGGCCAAGAAAGATAACCTCAATCAGCAAGAAATCACACTTGGAGAATTTGGAGTACAACTCATGATGCCTCAAAGTATCCAAAACTGCCCTCAAGTGCAAGGCATGAGTCTCCACCTCAAGGGAGTAGATCAACACGTCATCAACAAAAACCACAATGAACTAGTCTAGAAAAGGGCTGAAAATCCTATTCATTAGATCCATAAATGCAATCGGTGCATTGGTCAGGCTGAAAGGCATGACCGTGAACTAGTTATGCCTGTACCGCATCTGAAAGGCAATCTTCTGGATGTATGAGTCTTGTATGCTCAACTAGTGATACCTTGACCTTAGATCAATCTTCAAAACCACTAAAGAAGACTGCAGTTGGTCGAACAAGTCATCAATGCCGGGCAGGGGATACTTGTTATTCACTGTGATCTGATTCAGCTTTCAATAATCTATACACAACCGAAGCAAACCATCCTTTTTACGGACGAACAAGACAGGTGCTCTATAACATCTGTGCCTGGCTTTTCCATTTAATATAAACCATGGAATTTCTTGTAATTATTGGTGTGTGGTTTATTAATGGTAAATCCAGATTGTGTTTGTTGGCTGTGGGCTCTCCCTATGTTTTGTGCCCCTGATTTCTCCCTTGTGGTGT
>JAMKQA010003210.1:0-34035 GCA_024699735.1 Posidonia australis
GACTGTTTTGTAGGAAGTCGCCTCAACCCACTTTGTGAAATAGTCAATGGCTACCAGAATATAGCGGTGCCCATTGGATGCTGCAGGATGAATGGCCCTAATAACATCAATGCCCCAAGTAGAGAATGGCCACGGGGATGACATGTTATGCAGTTGCTGAGGAGGAGCGTGTATAAAATTGCCGTGTATTTGGCAGTTGTGGCATCTCCTGACAAAATGGTAGCAATCTGTTTCCATTGTAGACCAGATGTACCCTTGCAGCATGATCTTCTTGGCTAGGAGGATCCCATTCATGTGTGGGCCGCAGGTGCCTGCATGGACTTTCAACATTAACTCATCTGCTTCCTTTTTGTCTACGCATCTGAGAAGCATCTGGTTGTAAGATCTTCTGTATAACTGCCCGGCCCCAAGCACGTATTTGGATGTCAACCATGCCAGGGTTTTCTTTTCTGAAGTAGAAATGCTAGGAGGGAAGCTGCCAGTTTCCAGGAAAGCTTTAATATCATTATACCATGGTAATTCAGCAAGGGATGGCGCCTCTTGGATATGCATACAATGTGCTGGCTGCTGAATGCTCGTGACTGAGATGTCTACAGCTTGTGCCTCTGGGAGTGACAACCATGATGCCAAGGTTGCCAGGGCGTCTGCATATGCATTCTTGGCCCGCTTCATAAAGGAAAATCTGACATCTTCAAATTCTTCAGTCAGTTTCAACAGGTGCTCATGATAAAATACCAGCTTTTGGTCTTTTGTCTTCCAGTCACCATTGACTTGGGAAATAACCATCATGGCGTCGCCAAACACATGGAGCTCTTGGGCGCCTTGGTCCCTGGCTAATTGTAATCCTAATATGCAGGCCTCGTACTCGGCTTCGTTGTTGGTGCATTCAAATGTCAGCTTTCTTGCAAAAGGGATATGCTGTCCTTGCGATGTTGCTAAAACTGCACTGATGCCTCTTCCTCGCTTGTTGACTGCACCGACAAAATAGAGGCACCATTGCCGCTCGTTCTGAGGCCACTCTGGCTCATCATCACCCATTGCGAATAAGATATCCTCATCTGGGAACTAGGTCTGCAGGGGCTGATATTCCTGCAAAGGTAAGTCGGCCAGATGATCTGCCATGGCTTGTCCTTTCATGGACTTCTGCGTGACAAAGGTGATGTCGTATTGGGATAACATCAACTGCCATTTAACACATCTGCCCACCATGGCTGGCTTCTGGAACAGATATTTGATAGGGTCATGCCGACATAACAGGAGGATCGGGTACGCCATCATATAATGCCGGAGGCGCTGGGTGGCCTACACCAGAGATAAGCAGACTTTCTCTATCGGGCTGTATTTAACCTCGCAGTCGTTGAACTTTTTGCTGAGGTAATAAATAGCTTTCTCCTTACGCCCTGATTCATCATGCTGCCCTAGAACTGCGCCCATGGAATGATGTGTTGTGGAGAGATATAATAGTAGGGGGCGTCCTGGCGTGGGAGGCACTAAAACTGGAGGCTTCACCAACAATTGCTTTATCTTGTCGAAGGCAACTTGGCACTCCTCGTTCCAAGAAGTCTGAGCATTCTTCCTTAACAGCTTGAATATGGGCTCACATATAGGTGTAAGCTGTGCAATGAATCTGCTGATGTATTGTAGCCTGCCCAATAATCCCCGAATTTCTTTCTCAGTGGTGGGAGGAGGCATGTCAATGATAGCTTTGGCCTTGTGAGGGTCCACTTCAATTCCCCTCTGACTGATGATGTAGCCTAGCAGCTTTCTGGAGGATACCTCGAATACACACTTATTGGGGTTTAAACGGAGTTTGTACTTCCGCAGGCGTTCAAATAGTTTCTTCAGACATGTGAGATGGTCCTCGGGTTCTTTGGATTTGGCAATCATGTCGTCCACATATAGTTCGACCTCTTGATGCATGAGATCGTGGAACAAAGCTGTCATAGCCCTCTGGTAAGTTGAGCTTGCATTCTTCAATCCGAATGGCATTACTTTGTAACAGAAGACTCCCCATGGAGTGATGAAGGATGTCTTTTCCATATCATCTTCTGCCATTCTGATCTAATTGTACCCAGAAAACCCGTCCATGAAAGACAACATTTTATGCCCTGCAGTGTTGTCTACCAGGATATCGATGTGAGGGAGCGGGAAATCATCTTTGGGGCTTGCTTTATTAAGGTCCCGATAATCTATGTACATGCGGACCCGTCCGTCCTTTTTGGGTACTGGGACCACGTTGGCGAGCCATTCAGGATACAGTACAACTTTAAGAAAATTGACCTTGTGCTGTTTCATAATCTCCTCCTTGAGCTTTAAAAGCTACTGAGGTCGCCATCTGCGGAGCTTCTGTTTAATTGGCTTGGAATTCAGAATTAGTGGCAATGTATGGACTACTACTTCGATGTCCAGTCCTACCATGTCATCATAGCTCCATGCGAAGACATCTGCATATTCTTTCAGAAATGCTATGAATTCTGCCTTTGCCTGTGGTGATAAATTGGCACTGATACGTGTTTCTTTGACCTCCTCCGCTGGGCCAATGTTGATAAGCTCCGTCTCTTCCTCAACATGAAGGTTTGGGCCTTCAAGATCATCATCAAAGGATGGAATCTGTATGGGCTCTTCCTCACTGTCATCATCCCCCTCTTCATAGGCAATCAGCTGTGACAGGATCTCCCTTTCAAATGTAGGATCAGTGATGTCCACTGAAAAGACCTCCTCTGACTCTACGCCCTGATGGCGTTTGAGGACTGTCACAGTGACCTTTGTATTCTTGTGCCGACATTGCAATGCTGCTCGTGCTTCCCCGTCTGTATGATCTGAGGAGCTAAATGTTTCTGCCTCCAATGCAGATGCCTTTTTATTCTTGTTCCTGCTAACTGTACAAAATCTTGTTTGTTGGCGGCTGCTCTGCTGCTGCTCGGTGGGGCCGCCATATGTCCCACTCGTGCTTGCTTCATGGCTCTAATCCTCACCCTCGAGATGAGGCCTATGCTGCCAATACCAACTAGACCCGCCTCCCGGCTGATAGGAGATTGACTCCACTGGTCTAGTATCCCTCTCATCTGTTTCTTGCAGGACCATAATTGAAGCCTGGTCCTGAGGTGGTGTTGGTTAGTTTGCTGGTGATGCCTGGCCCTTCCTTCATGCGGTTATGCTCCGCTATATCCTCTTCAAGCATGTCTAGCTGCTCCTGAAATAGCAGGTTCAAATCTCCGATATCATCATCTGAATCTGTCTCTTGGACCGGAACCTGAGCTGCTGACTGCTCTGCTTGCTCTCTGCTCTGTTGTTCTGGCTGGTTGTAATGTGGATGCGAACCCTCTTGGCAGATCCAGGCTAATGACGTTGATACTGTGTTGGAACTGCGGTTCAGATCCATAATGCCTGCGCTGATAAAGTTGGATAAATCTCGTGGAATAACAATCCTGGAAGACTTACCCTGACGCTGCGATCGTTTCTGACTGCCTCGCTTGTATCCCAAATCGTCCTTCTCCATCCACTCTTTGACTTCGATCGGCTTGGCGATTCCCTCACCGTAAAGCCCAAGAGGCGATCCTTTCTCATATCCCCAGTTACGACACAGGTTGTCGATCATCAAGTGGGGGTTGCCAGTGGTGACCAAATGGTCGGCAAGCTCTGACGGTGGAATGAAATTAACCGGTTCAAACAGATTAACCCAAAATAGAACATCAGTTGGCTTAGGATCAAAATAAATAGTTTGTGGGGTTAGAGCTGAGACAAACTCAACCTTCTCCATGTCTTCTGCCAAGACAACAACGACATTGTCATCCCAACAGAATTTAATCATGCGATGGAGGGTTGAAGGAATTATTTGATGCTTGTGAAGCCAAGGGCGTCCAAGCAAGAGGTTAAAAGAATGTTCAATGTCAATGACGTAGAACTCTACGTCGAAGCGGGCAGGGCCAATGCTTAGGGGGATGATAGGGATCCCAAGCACATTGTGATGCGTATTATCAAAAGCTGTCATCCCTTTCACAACTGGTATAACATCCTCGGCCTTGAATCCAAGTGCATTTGCTGTGCGCAAGGGGCAGACATTAAGGCCTGCTCCATTGTCCACTAGCGTGAGGGGGATGCGAAAACTTTGATATTGCACGGTGATGAACAAGGGGGAATTGTGGTTGGTGCCAGAAGGAGGCATCTCCTGGCTGGAGAAGGAGATGACTTGAGGTGCAGCGATCATACCTACCATGTTCTCTCGGGTGGCAGGCTCTATAGACTGGGATACACAGGCTGCCTGAAAGACCCTAAGAAAAGCTTCCCTATGCTCGACCGACGTATGGATAAGATCCCAAATGGAAATGTCGGCTCGAACCTTCTTCAGCTAGGCAGTGATGTCAGCTGAAGGCTGGCTGCTAGTGGTGGGGTAGGATGGTGCTACTTTAGGCCTAGGTGGTAGGAGAATATGCCTGGGACTGGGCAGGGGTTACTCCTATAGGTGCTGGTGGCCTAGATGGCTGGGCCTGTTGGTTAAGGACCTGAGTTAAGGGGTTAGGCCTAGCGGCTACGGGTTTGTATACTCTACCCGATCGCGTCACCTCTGCACACATTCCTGTGGCGTAGTTGTGAGGAACACGATGCATGTCGTGGGTCAGAGTGACAACAACCGGAGGACGGGCTGCTAACTGTACAGGTGGTGTTGAAGGATTTGGGTGAGTAGGGGTATCTACATGGTGGTGCTGGTAGTACTAGTGAGGGTATTGGTGGATCCGAGGGCGTGCTGGCTGTGTTGGTCTGGATTGGGGCCAGGCTGCTAAATAAACTAGAGCTGAAGGCTGGGTGTGGGCTACTGATGGCACCATAGGGTTCTCCGACTCGACAGCAGGACGGATCACAGAAATGGATTCCTCGACGTTATCGAGGAAGGAACGATACAAATAATGGGAAAAGGAGAAGATACATCATGAATTAATGCGGTGGGACAGACGGGGGATGAAACTGACCCAGAAGGAGAAGAAGAAATAAAATTAACTCCCGAGGAACCTGGCGCTCCCGGAGGCGGACGCTACGGCAGAGGCTGACTAACTATGCTAGGGTGTGCTGGCTGTGCCTGCTGTGCTGCTGGGGGACGTGCTAGGGTAGCTACTTGGGTGTCAATTACAATGACCTTCTGGTTAATCAGATCCTGGACAGTGTCCCTGAGTGTGAAACAATTGTCCGTCGTGTGGCCAGCCACGCGATGGAAATTGCAGAACGCATTAGCATTGTACCAGGATGGCAGCGGATTAGGTAGAGGGCGTACCTCTGGCAACCTCAGCAAGGATGTGACTTTAGGGAATATCATGCTCAATGGCTCCACTAAAGGGGTATAGTGGCGTCGTTCACGGCATTGTCGCTTCGGCTGTGGATGTGCCAACTGTGGGCGCGTCCTAGCCGGGGGGTTAGGATACACTAGTGTGGCAGTGGGGGTAATGTGCGATGCATGCTGTGCCCTAGGTGTAGGCGTGGGTGCATAAACTTCTTGGTGCTGCGAGGGTGGGTAGACATCTGCTGGAGAAGCAGGGGATCTAATGTAGGAGACGGTGTTCTTGGGAGAATCCCGCCTCCTGGGTGTGTTGGTGTTGGGGTTGCTGTTGCTGCTGCTAGGACCACTATGTGAGGCAGTGGCCTGGTTGGCAAATGCAGAGAGTGTTGGAAAACTGCCGCCGCGCAGTGAACTCTCAACATGGGCGCCCGCCTGAAGCAGTGCAGTGAAAGTGGTGACAGGCTGGATGCTAAGTAGAGCCCCGATTGCTGGCTGTGCTCCCCAGATGACGATCTTGATAGACTCTTCGTCCGAGGGTCTATCTTTGACCTGTGAAGCCAAGGACCGCCAACGTCCAAGATACTCCCCAAATGATTCTTGGGTTCTCTGCCTAAGAGCGACTAGGTCCTCCCGCTTGGGGACTAAGTCAAGGTTAAAGGAATATTGTTCCAGGAATGCCTTTGTAAGGTCATCCCAAGTCCTGATGGTGGCCATGTTGAGGGAAGTGAATCACTTCAACGTAGGCCCCGTGAGACTTTTCTGGAACAGGCGGATCAACAACCTTTCGTCAGCCTAAAGCTGAGCGAGGTCTCCGTAGTAGGCTTTAAGGTGGGCAATGGGGCAGCCCCTACCATTATAATTTTCAAATTCTGGGATATGAAAATTCAGGGGGAGAGTCTCCTCTGGAAAATAACAGAGGTCCCGACTGCTGTGGCCCCGACAACAGGAGAAGAGCAGGCAGGTGATCCCGATGGCTGGGTTGCCACGGGAACATGGAAATGAGGTGGAGGAGGCCCTCTAGAAGCTAAGGCAAAGGTGGAGGCAGCAGAAATGACAGGGACAGACACATAGGATGAGTGTCCCGAGGCAGGGACCTCCTCCTAGACAGCAGGGGAAAGGGACTCGCCAGCATGCTGGGCCATCGCGGATCGCGAGCGAGTGAGGATTGGACTGCGGCTTGGATGAACAGGACAAACCCTAGGACGAGCTATCGTCAGAAGTGACGAATAACTTGGGGGATGCGATCGATAGTAAGGTCGCAAAAGAGAAGTTAGCAAAAGGAAAGATCTTGGGCTGAAGTTGAGGAAACTCACAGATCAAAACTCCTATGCACAAAACAAACAAATTAGCAAAATGCAATGATTATGGTGGTATGCAATGCGAATGCATGCTGCTAGTATGCACTCTCTCACCATCTAGGGGTGTCCTATCAGGCTGTCTAGTCCAGGTTCACATGCTAAGGTGGATAGGTCTCCGACTCGAGGTTAGAAATAGTAAGGTCCCCGTTCTAAATCCCAGCCAAAGCATAGGCAGTGAACGAGTGGTGCTTTCGGAGCCTTCACCTCTGCCAAAGCAGTAGGCTGTGTCACTTTACTAGCACCGACGTGACCCCAGTTAAGGGGGAAAAAGCCCGATTTTCCATCCTACGCCAAAGCCATTAGGATGAACCACCGGAACATGTCCTTCGCAAACTGTATAAGTAGTCCTAGGAGAGGAGAAGCTGCATGCCCTATATGATGTATGCGAAGTATGCTTTAAGTTTTTTACTTGCAAGCTTATTAAGCCATGGGGGGAGTTTTGCAATTCGTCCCTAGTTTTCCTTATGCTTGATAATTTTGGTTGTTATGTTTTATTAACCAAAAAGGGGAAGCAAGCATGTCTCTATTCTCCTAGGCATGGCATAACAGGAAGGGAAATAAACAAGCAAGTAGACATGGATAAAAGCATGTGCTATAATATGTGCAAAAGTGGCATGGCAAATGTGTGAAAGAACAATATAGCCAAGGCAATGCATGCAAAAGACACCACTCAAAAAAGATAGCATGGCATGGAAAATCAAAGCAAGCAAGGAAGAAGCCAATGCAAAAGAGAAGTCAAAGAGAAGCCAGGATCTGGTTATCCCCAGCGGAGTCACCAGTTCCTCTAACCAAGCCGACGGGGGTGGCCACAAATCGGTGATATTTGCGCCAAAAGCGGCAAAGCCACGGCAAAAAGAAAAGGGGAAAAAAATGCAAAAATGCAGGAGTCGCCACCTAGTCTATTATGGCAGATGAGGAAAACCATAAAGACATGAAAAATCATGCAAACAAAATAAAAGGGGGCTGCGTGAACCAGAAATGTGGGTAAGGATCCCTATTACGTACGAGGAAGGTGTTAGGCACCCTCGTACGCCCGATAAATCGGTCTTCTAATGATTTCTCTTTTGCAAATGAAATGTTGGCTTTTCAGCCTTCTGCTGTACGATTGAGGGCGATAAGCCATGCCATGCAAATGCGTGTGGTGTCTAGAGTATAGGTGCATGATGTGTAGGGGTGTGTCCTAATGCTCAGAAATATCACTCGTGTGCTAGGCTAAGAGTTGATGCAAGAATATTGCATAATAAGATCAGAGATCTAATATCTTGAGCGATTTATCATCCTTGCTTTCTATATGACTAAATGCAAGCTAAAATGCTGGAAAACTGCAGAAAACAGAGGAGTGCCTTCATAATGCATCAAGGAAGAAAATCAGATGAAAACCCAGAAACAAATCGGGTCGAGAAATCAAGCAAAACATATGAAAGACTTGCTGTGTGCTACTGAAAACAGGCTACTGCATCTGTTTTGTGTGCCAGACTGGTGCGTTAGTCTGAGCGCCACCTATGTGCATCTAGGTGGGCCAGTAATGTATGCAGAGGCAAAAACAGAAAAGCCAGGTGAAGCAAAACATCAGAGGATGCACTCTGGTAAAGCATGCAGTAGAAATCATTCTGCAGAAACTTGGAAAATATGCCTTGAATGAGTTAAAAAATGCAAATGCAATGCAATGAACTTGAGCTCAAGGGCCTGAAGCCTCACACAAGATCTCCCCTATTTGAACTAGATGCAGAAAGCAATGATTCAACCAAGCCCTTGGATCATGGACTGATACACATGATTCTCACAGGGGAGTAAGGTGCAATCAGTCTACCAGATTCAGCCTGGAACTGAATAATAAAACAGAGAAAACAAATGGAAAACAGTCTGATCGAAAGCTGAAAACATACAAGTGGCATCTTGGCAAACCAGAGAATCAATCAGAAAGAAACAAGTGCAGAACTCTGCGATAATGCCATGCAGGTATGGTGCTGGATGCAAGTGCTCTGATCTCTGACCAGTCTGGTGCGCCCGCTGAGTGCGCCAGACTAGTGCGCGGGTTGGGTGCGACTGGGATGTGCGCCCCAGGGAGTCTGGATCAAACTGTGACCTGATCCAGGACCCACCCAGCAGAGATACAAGGAGGATTTATGCAAGTGCTAAAGGGTCTATGCCTTGATAAAAACTGGAAAACATGATATGAGTGCATAGGATCAAGAATCATCATGTAAACAAGGTATTTGAAACCAAAGCAAGTTGGTGGGTTCATGCATGAAAATGTGTGAAATACTTAAGAACAAGCATGATCTGGATAAAACGAATCAAAACATGTGTGAATGATAATCAAACAGATGTTTCTACGTGCAAGGGCATACATGGTGCATGGCAAAATATTATGCACAGAAACAATAGCTCATGTAGATTACATGCTAGAAAATGTAAACATAGATTAGCATGGAGATTATTTGCATGGAATGTGAGCATGTTATCATAAAAACTTCATAAACATGGAACAAAACAGATCATACGTAATGTTTTAAGCATGTTTATTCAAGTTCTGAAATGACATTAAGAAAATAAAAAGGTGGTAGAAAGCCTACCTCACGTGGTGTTCCTCCTTGCAATATCAGAGATAAGAAGATCCTTGTTGCTTTGGAAGGCTCTAGGACGCAAGAGGATGCTCAGGGAATGAAAATAAGTCACTAGACTGGTGGAGAGGCTCGTGCAGAGGTCGGGTTTCAGAGCAGAAAGTGGCTGGATGCAAGGTGTCTGCTTAGGATTCTCTGCTCTTAGGATTTTTCCTCCTTCTATGGCTACCTATGGGGGTCCTTTAATAGGGAAATCTCAGGGGTAACTTACGGGTATAAGGAGAGCCTCACAGACGAAGAGCCTGGTAGATTCCAAGGCATATTCACTGCTGGAGGTAACAACCAAGGAAGGTGGAAAGCCAGCAGTCGCAGCCTGCGTAGCGTTGTGCGCCAGGGATGTGCGCTGGCTAAGTGCGCCACCTATGTGTGCTAGGGAAGTTCACTAGGTTGGTGTGCTAGGTAGGTGTGCCAGGTAGGTGTGCCAGGTAGGTGTGCCAGCTATGTGCTCTCCCCTACCGGTCTGGTTTTCTAACCGGGCTGCGGGCTTGCTATGGGCTTAGGGATTGGTCTACGGGTCAGCCATATCCAAAGCAACAACTGGAGCCTTATCAATGAGTCACCTCAAAATCGGGATGTCTACACCCCCAGACTATCCGGTTGACATCCGTCATCAGTCTGTCCTCGATCGGCAAGTCCAGCATCTTTCCATGCATCCTCTTGGGCTGACAGGTCCGTCTTTCGTCAGGTTTGCCCGGGGCCATGAGTCTAACAGGCTTGTCCAGGCATACCTCGGCACGAGCTGGGAAATCCCTCACGTTCCTCTTCGAGAGCTGCATTACCTAGCATTAGGGTCATCCGTTGCATTTGCATCCTCGATGGGCCTCGAGTCATGACTTTTCAGTGCATCCGCCGAATAAGTGGCTCACAGCCTCACAGCAAATACCACTCTCCCGCAAACTCAAACGGGGTGTCTTGTCAACCCTGAGCATCGATCTCGATTCCATCCGTCCCTCGAACTCGCTCAAGGAGGGGCATCTGTAGACACCCCAATTTTGAGCTCATTTGGCAGCAGGCTCCTCCGGTTGATGTTCTGGTTGCGATCATTAAAATCCTAGCCTACACAAGCCCAATCAGGCCCACACTAGCCCAATATGACCCAATCAAACTTGAAATCAAACAAATCCAATTAAATCAACTTAAAATCCAATAAAACCATAATTAAACAAATAAAAACCCTAATTCAAATAAAACCCACTTAAGTCCACTTAAAATCCAATAAAAATCCTAATTAATCAAATAAAAATCCTAATTAATTAAACAAAAACCCTAATTAAGTAAAAAGAAATTAAATCATTTAAAAATCCAAGTAAATAAGTGAAAATCCTAATTAAAGTTAAAATCCATAAATAAACCCTAATTAAAACTCAAAACCCAAATTTCAAATCAATTAGTAAAGCCCTAAATTAGAAATTAATAATCATATTTAAAGAACCCAAGGCCTTCTCCTCCATGCACCACCAACCCACATATCGAAGCCCGACCCATGCACGGGGGAGGAAAAAAGACTAGGAGGAGGCACGTAGAAGAAAACCCTAGCAATAGGAGGAATGGAGGAGAGAATCTAGGAAAACGCAAGAGCCGTCCTCCTTCCTAACAAAAACCATAACGAAACCCTAGAGAGACAAGCCTCCCAACCTTCTTCTCAATGAACCCAAATGGCCACATCTGTCCTATTCAAGCTGCAGCCATCTCCTCCTTCAGAAAAACCAAAACAGCCACGTCCACCTCCTCTTCAAGAAGAGAACCCAACACCACTAGATCTTCTCATAGCCTGCCGACGCCACTAGTGCAACCACCACAACAAGGACAAGCCAAACGTTCGCTACTCATGCACGCCGGGGGTGACAGTTGTCTCTCATCCATGTAGGTATTCACGATCTCCTTCCCATGCATTTCAACGTTTGTTTTTAGGTTTTACAGTGGTCTTCTTCTTCCTCTGCATGCGTATGTTAATAGCAACCCACCAGCCCCTCTCTGGACGACCCAACACACGATGGAAGCCCTACGTCGTGACCCAAAACCCATCAGCCCTCTTCCTCCATCCAAGCCTAGGCCTTCCTAGCCACCTCACAACCGTACGCCCCAACAACCATCCACCGTGTACAGTCACCGTCATTTGAACCCAACTCTAGCCACGCCACCCTACAGCCGTCCACCACAACCCACGAAACCAAACCCCAACATCGGCCCTCTTGCGTAGCCCGTCATCCACGATGGTCGTTCTCCTCCTCCCCGCCAAACAGTAGCCTGTAGAGAGAGCCACGTCCTCCCTGTCTCCCTCCACGAGTTTACCTCACAGTTTGAGCCTTCCTAGTAAATTGCCATCATCGTTCTCCTCCCTTGTTGAGCCCAAAGCCAAACCCTCACGTCCAGCAACCCATGCAAGAGATGGAGAGAGAGAACAACAGTCCACGCTATCCTAATACCTGACCTCCATACACGAGAGAAAGAAAGGGGAGGTAGTCCAGCCCATGCAAATGAGAGAGAGGAGGCCTTCTCCCAGCAAGCTTCCAGCCCCCCTTTGAGTGAGCCTGAGGTCCACCCTAGTGACCCGATACTCTTGATCCAGAACCCCTCTCCCATCCTTTTCCGCAGTCCAGAAACGTTGAGTCGTCGCAGCCAGAGGGTCACCGGAGCACCGTTACCGTCGAGCATCGTGGGGAGACAACACTGCTCGTCGGGTATTCCATTTCCCTCTCTTTTTCAATCCATGAGCATGTATCCCTTTCTTCGCATTTAGTCTTGTATTGTCCATGTCTAGGCTATTCTCTAGGGTTTTTGCACATTTAGGCCCTTATCCATGCATTTTTATCCTTTTCCTCTCATTTACCCGTATATAGCGAGCCGACGTTCTACGTCTTTCCTTCAGGGATTTCTTTCTCCACTCTGCCTTCAGAGTATCTTATCCTTTATCTGATTTGATTGGTTTGATCCTACATTTCATGTTTTTGATTTCATCGCCACAGGGCATACAGTAACAGGCCTAAGGGACAACATTTGTCCCTACCATGGATAAAATTTTCCCATTTTTTGATTTTCACAACTTTATCATGATTTCATACGTATTCCTTCGCAATTTTAACACATCGTCTTGCACATTCATTTAGTCTTGTCACATCCATATACATTAGCATGCTTAGAGCACAATCCAGGTTTAGCAAACATTCATCAAACCCTTAGCAAGCATTTGGACTAGAACGATCGATTTTCTCGGGAATACGAGGGCACCTAATACCTTCCTCATGCGTAATAGGAATCCTTACCCATTCTCTGGTTAGCAGACATCCAGCCTTCCCATCTGCATTCCATGCATTCATCCTTTTGTGGTTTTCCTCGTCTTTCCCTAAAAAGACTATGTGGTGACTCCTTCCGCTTACTTTTTCCGTTTTTCTTTTACCCCATCCTTGCGCCTGTGCCATCCTAGCATGGCTGTGGTCCACCTCCCCTCCCTCCGAGTCAGGCATGGTCACAACAGCTATTTGATGTATGGATGCTGCTTTGTTGTTGTGCTTGGCCACTAGGTTCTTTTATTGTGGCTAGCTAGTTGGCTAAGGTGTTGTTTGACTCAAAGAGCACTTTTTCCTTTGTCTCTGAGCCTTTTGCGACAAAGTTGGGAGAGAGACCAACTAGGTTGGCCTTTGATCTCAGTGTGGTAACATCGTTGAGAGAGCATAGTTCGGCGTGGAAGTATCTATGGTTTGTCGACTTGATGCTGAATGGCAAAGAGTTCGACGCCAGCCTGATCGTGATGGACATGCAGGACTACGATGTGATAATCGGTATGGACTAGTTGGTGCATTAGTCCACTTTGATCAACTATGCTTAGAGGAGAGTTTATTTTGAGTCTCCTGATGATGGATCCTTCTTTGTGCAAGGTGGGTGTTGGGGTGAGCCTAAGCTTGTCATTTCAGCTATGAAGACTCATAAGTCTTTGGCCAGGGGTTGCGTGGGGTACCTAGCTAGTATAGTTACCTTCACTGCTCCTAAGTTGGGTGTTCACAACATCTCTATGGTGTGTGAATATCTTGATATTTTCTCTAACAATTTGCCTGGTATGCCACCTCACAGGGAAGTAAAGTTCTCGATTGATCTGATCTCTAGTTCTGGTGTTGTGTCGAAGCCTCCCTATCACATGGCACTAGCAGAATTGTGAGAGCTCATGATCCAGTTGCAGGAGTTGCTGGACAAGGGATTTATCAGGTTCAGTATGTCTCCATGGGGAGCACCTGTCTTGTTCGTTCGCATGAAGGATGATTCGCTTCGATTGTACATAGATTATGGAATGCCGAACTAGATCACGGTGAAGAACAAGTATCCCTTGCCTTATATTGATGAACTGTTCGATCAGTTGCAGTTTATCCTGGTGTTTTCGAAGATTGACTTGAGCTTAAGGTATCACCAGTTTAGGATACAAGACTTAGACATTCAGAAGACTGCATTCCGAGTGCGGTACGGGCATTTCGAGTTCACGATCATGCCCTTCAGCTTGACGAATACACTGGCTACATTTATGGATTTGATGAACAGAATTTTCAGCCCTCTTTTGGACTAGTTCATTGTGGTTTTTGTTGATAATGTGCTGATCTACTCCCCTAATGTGGAGGCTCATGCCTTACACCTAAGAGTAGTTTTGGATACTCTGAGGCATCATCAGTTGTATGTCAAATTCTCCAAGTGTGAGTTCTTGTTGAGTGAAGTTATGTTCCATGGCCATTTGATTTTTGGAAAAAGCATCAGAGTCGACCTTGCTAAGGTGGAGATGGTGAGTGATTAGGAGCAACCTCAGAATGTGATTGAGATCAAGAGTTTCTTAGGTCTAGTGAGCTACTATAGGTTTATCATGGATTTATCCTCCATAGCCGTGCCTGTAACAGAGTTGATCAGGAAGGGAGTCCCATTCTATTAGGACCAAAATTGTGAGGTAAGTTTCAAGGAATTGAAGTCTCATCTGGTTTCTACCCTTGTGTTGACTGTATTGTCTGGAAGTGGTGGCTTCATTGTATATATTGATGCTAGTGGTGTTGGGTTCGGATGTATTTTGATGTAGCATGGCAATGTTATAGCATATGCTTCGTGCTAGCTAAAGGATCATGGGAAGAAATACCTGAGGTAGCTCTAGTGGCACTATCTATATGGGGAGCAGTTTGAGGTCTTCACCAATCATCAGAGCCTGAAGTATATCTTCAAGAAAAGGGACCTCAATCTGAGGTAGCACTAGTGGGTGGAGTAGCTGAAGGACTATGATTTTAGTCTGTCCCACCACCTTGTGAAGGCCAACGTTGTCGTCAATGCCTTGAGCCAGCGTACACACGTGGTGACTAGCCTAATGGTTAACGAGTGGACCATGCTGGAGGATCTAGTGAGCTATAGGTCGAAGCAACAAGCTCGAGGAACGATTGGTGCTTGGGTAGCCAACCTATCTATTCAACCCAAGTTGGTGGAGTTCATTGTCGCTTGTCAGCAACTGGATTTATTTGTTCAAGCGATGTTTGGGAAGTTAGAGGCTAGTGGAGAACCTTATTTTTCCGTTGGGGCATATGGAGAGTTGAGATATGACATGCGTATGTATGTGCCCTGGTAGGAGAAGGTTAGGCAAAGATTGCTCAATGAAGTGCATCGGTCAAACTACACTATTCACCCTAGCAGTATGAAGATGTACCAATACCTAAAGTGGAAATTTTGGTAGCCTAGTATGAAGAGGGCTGTTACTGACCACGTGGTGAGGTGTGCAACATGCTAACTCGTCAAGGCAGAGTACTAGAGACCGGGAGGCTCCTTGCAGCCATTGGATATCCTCGTGTGGAAGTAGGAGCACATATTGATGGATTTTGTGACTTGTTTGCTACGTACTCAAAGGAAGAACAATACCGTGTGGGTGGTCATGGATTGGCTAACCAAGTTTTCTCACTTCTTAGCCATTCAGGTGAAACTTTTGATGCATTGATTGGCGGAGCTGCATGTGTACGAGGTGGTTCAAATGCATGGTGTTCTGATGTCCAATATATCTAACAAAGACACGAGGTTCACCTCAAGGCTCTAGAGGACCCTGTAGGAGGCCTTTTGCACCATGCTCAACTATAGCACAACATTTCATCCTCAATTGGATGGTCAGATAGAGAGGGCTATCCAAACACTAGAGGATATGCTCAAAGCATGTTCCTTGGACCTACAAAGCAGTTGGGAGGACCATCTGCCTTTGATTGAGTTCGCCTACAATAATAGTTATCACTTGCGCATCGAGATGGTGCTTTATCAAGCTTTGTATGGTAGGCCATGTAGATCACAGATTTGCTGGAGTGAGGTAGGCAAGCGCCAGTTAATTTGTCTTGAGCTTGTGCAGCTGTATAGGGACAAGGTTGATCTAATCCGTAGCAAGCTATTAGCTGCACAAAGTTAGTAGAAGAGTTATATCGACAAGAGGCAGAGGCCACTAGAGTTTCTATTAAGAGACTATGTGTTCCTGAAAGTGTTACCGACCAAGAGTGTCATGATGTTCGGGAAGCGTGGAAAGCTAAGTCCTTGCTTTATTGGTCTGTATCAGATTACCCATAGGATCGGTGAGGTTACTTATCAGCTGGATCTACCAACAAAGCTATCGTCTGTGCTTGACGTGCTCCATGTCTTCATATTGAGGAAGTGTCTAACTGATGCATCTCATGTGATACCAATTTAGCTAGAGGAGCTTTCAGAAGATCTATCTTTTGTTGAGGATGTCGTCTAGATTGTTGACCGTAAGTAGCAAGTGCTGTAGAACAAGGTGGTTTCACTGGTTTTGGTATAGTGGCAGCATCATGGAGCTGAGGAGGCCACGTGAGAGCGTGAGTAAGCTATCCTAGCCCATTATCTGTATCTTTTCGCTCACTAGTGATTTCGAAGGCGAAATCATCTTTTAAGGTGGTTAGGATGTAACATCCGTAAATTCATTTTTGTAATTATTTACACTTTAATGGATTTATTCTAGACAAGTGTTACTGTCTCAAGGCCCAATTGTGTGATTTTGTAGCTTTTGGGCTTGGGCCTTGCAAACTGGTTGTTGTTTGTGTGTTTCCTGTACTTGTCCCCACGTGGTTGGCACTGTGTGTGTGGCATTGTGCTTTGGAGCCTATGTGTGGGTCTGTGTATGGGTGTTGGTATGGCATATGAAGGTCGTTAAAGTAGTTGTAACTGATGCACATGTCTTCCATGTGTAAGGTTATGTGTGGTTAAGAAGAAGTGTTAGTTATATAGTTGTTATGGTTGTCATGGTTGTTATAAGAGTTTGTTAGAGAGTTGGTTGTGAAGGTTGTTGTAGTGTTAGTTGTATGGTTATTATGGTAGTTGTGGTAGTTGTGTATGGTTGTAACAAACTCTATTATATATAGAGGTGTAGAATAGAATGAAAGAAAGGTGAATCATTTCAGCCATTCTACTTTGCATTCTTCTTCTCCATCTATATTTCTCTTCTAGTGTTTCCTTCTCTATTCTCTCCACATTGTTATACATCACATATAGTTGCTATGGATGGTTTCTAACATGGTATCAAAGCATTCTTGTTGCATCTGATATTTTTTTCTTTTGCTGGTTGTGGAGAATGAATCCAATAGCTACAATTGGTGCTACTTGCACAAGTATGGATGGTAGAATGGCTAGATCTTTAGCTTTTTCTTTTGGTTTTCCTCCTTCAGTAGTACAACACAATGTTTCTCATAAGCTCAATGATGCAAACTATGCATTATGGAAGTCACAATTTATTCCCTTGCTAAATGCTTTTGACTTGATGGGCATTGTGGATGACACCTTTCCAAGTCCTCCACCGTTGATTAGTGTGACTGAAGGTGATGATACAAGGTTTATGCATAATTCTGAGTATCTTGCATGGCACAAAATGAATTATTTCGTCTTAAGTTTGTTTGTTTCTTCTGTGTCTGAGGAGATTGGTTCTCAACTTGTTAATCTATCTTCTATAAGAGAGGTTTGGGTTTTTTCTGAAAAGTATTTCGTCACTAAGTCTAGAGCTCGGATTTTTCAATATAAAACTGAATTGAATGCTCATAAAAAGGGTGGTAAGTCTATTTCTGAATATATGCATTACGCTAAAAGTTTGGCTCTTAGTCTTAATGGTATTGGTTGTCATTTTCATGATGATGATTTGGTCTTATCAATCTTAAATGGATTAGGACCTGATTTTGACTCTATAGTTGCTTCAGAAACCTTAAGAATTGCTCCTATATCATATGATGAATAATTGGAGTTATTGTTGAGTCATGAACAAAGGTTGAAAAGAAATCAACCTTTACTTGATATTGCTGCTAACTATGTCTCCAAAGAAAATAAATCAAGCTTTAGGATCCAAAGGTAGAGGAAGATCTCATGGTGGTAGATTAGGAAGAGGTGGTTATTATGATAAAGGAAGAGGTAATCAGTCAAACAAGGCCCAAGGGAAGCAATCTTTGACTAGAGTACAATGCCAAATTTGTGGGAGATTAAACCATTCAGCCATGACTTGTTATGAATGGTATAATCATGCTACACCAGCAGCAAACATAGTTGAAGGCTCATTTAATGGTGGAAATCAGAATTGGTTAGTTGATTCAGGAGCAACTCACCACATCATAAATGATTTGATCAATTTAAACATTTCACAAGAGTATTGTAACGTCTCGATCCTGGGCACGCTACTAAATCACAGTATCATAAACAAAATTACACTAATTACAGTAAAATTAAATAACTATAACTAAGGCTCACCTTCAAGATCTCAATGTGCGGCTAGAAGCTCAGACTCCTGCACCAGAACTCAACTACACGCGATCTGCACCTGAAAACCAAATAAGCACGCGTGAGTGACATCTAAGTTACCCAATACGTGCCCCAAACACACCAAACCACGAAATCTCTGTAAAACCAATAAAAACTCAGCTTTAAAGTTTTAAAGTTGGTTTTCTTTTGAAAATCCAGTTTTAAACCACCCTTTTCTTTAGATTTAAAACCATTTGGGAGTTTGATCCCAATTCCATACTCTTTTCAAAACCCATCTTCCTTTTCCTTTCAAAACATTTGGAAATTTATTCCAAATAACATTCTTTTTCAGAAACTCATATTTTGCATTTTCTTTTAAAACATTTGGAAATCATTTTCCAAAACATGCCTTTTTTTCAATCCTTGGGATTTCATCCCAAAATCACACTTTCAAAATTCATATCTCTGACCAAATCCAGCCTAAAACGCAATGCCCCTCAGGCTCAAAACCAAAATCATCAATACTGGCTGGTAACTGGTTAAAACATCATCATTATTTCTTTCTAGGATTTTAGGACCACTCATGAGTCCAGTCCAGGTCAAGCCACATTTCTTTTCATTTAACATTTCCACTTTTCTTTATTGATGTTACCTTGATTAGGGGTAACCAGGCACACAAGCAGTATGCGAGGACATTATTTCCCCTACCTCCTTGCACTACCGCAGTGAAATTCCCCGTGCGGGATGCCACCGCCCCTGCCAACCGGCCTCAATTTTCTTTCTCATATATGCATTGGGATACATCTTTGTCTGATGCCCCATCGGTGACCCGAAAAACTAGGTACAATAACCTAGGCTCAACCTACACCGTCAGTGACCTGAACAACTAGGTTCAATAACCTAGGCTCAGCCTACATCGTCACGAGCTCGATTACCCGAACAACTAGGTACAATGACCCAAGCTCAGCCTACACCGACTCAAGCTCGAAAACCACAGCCATGTCTGGCAACTGGTTCCATCGGAGCCTCATACTCCCTCTACGTTGTCGACACCAACCCCCGTGGTTCCTTAACACATTATTAGTGTTCCATTACCAAAACTCTTTAAACTTTTCTTTTCAAAACCATTTTCCATTTCATTCTTTTCCATTGTAGGATTCTGTTTCCATGCAATACTTGACCCTCTTGAGGGGTCCCAACTCAAATCATTTAAAAATCATGTTGTAAAAAAAATCACAAATTGGGTCTCATGCCCAAAACCACTCACAATCAACCATTTTGTTCGTTTATAGGGTCTAAAATCCAAAACCATGCCCAAATCTATTTATTTGTGTTCCACATTCCTCCATGTCATTACATGGGGAAAACATCATTTACACATGCTTAATGTCCATTTAAAATCTTTTATTTCCATCATTTATGCCATTAATTCATATGGATCAAGGGGTGAAATCAGCAGACCGAATTCAAATTCGGTATACTGAAATCCCCTGTTTTGATCGACCGAAGGTCTTCGAACTACCAAAACCAAGCACCCTTGTACAAACTGACAGGGATTCGGTATGCCGAATCTAGTTCGCCATGCCGAATCTCCCGTGCTTTGTACACGGCCCCAGCCAACAGATCATTCGTTTGTCGGAAGTGGGAGTCTCGATCGGACATCCCAAACACATATCACAAATCATCAATAAATCATGGGATGTAGATCCTTGAGTCTACTTCAAAACCCTTCAAACCATTCCTCAATCCATTAACCATGAGATTCATACAAAAATCACAAAGGCGAAAAGCTTAGCTTAACTTATTGTAGCTTACATCCCACAAATCCATACGAATCCACCAAAATCCATCCTAATCGCATGATCTCTACATGTTCAAGCTATTTATAACTTTCCCATCTAGTCTATGATTTTTCTACAATATTACATGCATTTTATCTCTATTTCATACATTTAACATGATCTACTAGAAGCATGTAAACGAGCAAGGAGAAGGGCCGCGTACCTCGAGTGGCACTCCAGTGATCTTCCTCACTCTTCGACGAGTCTCCCTGCACCCCGGCGAAGCCTCTCCCGCCAACGAACCACATGAACAGCCACCACCTCATCCTCGATTGCATGCCGCTCCTCCACCTCTTCTCCTCACTCACCACTCTCCTCATTTGCCCTCTCCTGCCTCCCTTTCTTTATCTTTGCCTCCTCCCACATGGCGCCAGCCATCGATCCCATCGGAGGAGACGGGGAGGCACGGGCCTCCGTCGCTGGTAGCACGGGTGTGGAAGAAGAGGAAGAAGACGATAGGGAAGTGGTGGAAGGGTATGGCTCGTGAGAGAGAGAAAACGAAGGAGAAAAGAAGGAAAGAAAAGGAAGAAAAGACGGGCATGCAAATCAAGGCGACTGTGCATCCTCAAATCGGACTCCACGTTCGTCCCAAATCACAAACCGGCACACAGAAAGCCAACCATAAGATCACACATCCAAGAAACAACAGATTAACCATTAATAAACCATTTATACAACATTACAATTAATTACATGATTTATAAATAAAAATGGACAATCAGGCCCAGATGTCACAAGTATGGTGGAGGAAATGTGGTGAAGTTTGGAGATGGTACTAGTCTTCCTATTTCTAATATTGGTTCTTCTAATTTTTTCTCCTCTCAAGCTAAATTTGCTCTCAAAGATATCTTGCATGTTCCTGATATCACTAAGAACTTGTTATCAGTTCATAAATTCACTCTTCATGGTGGTGTAAGTATTGAATTCTTTTACATATCATGTGCATATCAAGGACCATCAAACAAGGAAGGTGCTTCTCAAAGGATGCCTTAAGGAGGGGCAATATGAAGCTCCATTAAAGAAGGTAGCTGGATGTAGATCACCTTCAATGTATTCAGTAGAGAAAGTGTCTCTCCAAACATGGCATTCAAGACTAGGCCATGCAAATTCTGATGTAGTTGGAAGAGTTGTGTCTTCTTTTAATCTTCCTTATATCAATGACAAGATGACAATGGTGTCTGATGCTTGTATGCAAGCTAAGAGCCATAGACTTCCATTGAAGAGTACTTCATTTATCAGTAATAAACCATTTGAGTTGATATTCTCTGACGTCTGGTCTTCCCCTATTCAATCGTCAAATGGTTACAAGTATGTGGTCTCTTTTATTGATGATTTTAGCAAGTTTGTGTGGATTTTTCCATTAACACTTAAATCAGAGGTGTATGCTACATTTTTGCAATTCAGAAAATGGGTGAAAGTTTAGTTTGCTATTGCAATCAAGGCCTTGCATTCAGATTAAGGCGGTGAATATAGAAGATTGAATCAAGAATTCAAACAATTGGGTATTATTCATAGAGTGAGTGCTCCATATACTCCTGAGCAAAATGGATGTGTTGAGAGAAAGAATAGGCACTTAACAAAAGTTGCATTGGCTGTAATGGCTCATAGTGGAGTACCTTTGAAGTTTTGGGATCATGCCTTTCAAATAGTTGCATATTTGATTAATCTACTCCCATCTTATTCACTTGAAAGTCACTTATCTCCATTTCAAAAGTTATTCAACAAGTCTCCTAATTATAGCTTTCTCAAAGTGTTTGAGTGTAACTGTTTTCCTCTCCTTAGGTCCTATAATTCCCATAAACTTCAATATAGATCAACACCTCATGTCTTCTTAGGGTATAGTCCTTCTCACAATGCCTATAAATGCTTTGACATTCAAACTCATACTTTGAGAATTGCTAGGCATGTGAAGTTTGATGAAAATTGTTTTCTTTATCATACATCATCTTCTTCCACTTTTGTTCCTTCAAAGCCTTCTAATATGTCTTCTAGTTCAATGTCCTCTATTGTCATACCTACATTTGCTTCTAACTCATTGTCTTCTAATTCAATTTTACATATGCTTAATAATGTTCATTCTTTTCCTGTTTTGAATTCCATCCCTATACTACCATCTACAAATGACTGTGTTCCATCTCATTTAGATTCTCAAACAATTTCTCAGTCATCCTCACAAGCACCTCAGACTTCATTCAAACCTTCTTCTCATTCTTATAATCTTAGGTCTAATGTCTCATCAATACAGGGTGCAAATATGTGACGCCCCGACACCACACACTAACATCCAACTACCCAAAGTCAATTAATCAGTAATTAATTATAATAAATAAGTAGCAAACTGTCAAACTAACAAGAAACTAAATAAATAACTATTAACTAAAGAATTTACAATCAAATGGAAATCTATTCCTACCAAGAACCTATTGTGTGTGGCTCATGGCTCCAACTATTTGCACTAGAGAACTGGACTGCAACACCATACATTGCAATTGAAAGAAAACAAATGCAAACACTTGAGTGACATCCACTTGTCACCCAGTACACGTCTACCCAAAAATCAAAACAACAAAATGAGCATTGTAGCCTTTGACCATTCCCTCTCAAAACCACTCAACTGCCTTCTCAACAGCCACAAAACCCAAAGTCTACAAGAACCAAAAGCTACAAAACCTTAAAGTAGGGAAACACACTTTTCTTTTTAATCATGCCTTTAAAACTCTTTTTCCACGTTCCTTTTTAAAATTCGTGCATACTTTGAAGATCATTATGCATCATTGGAATGGCTACTCTATGCCAATCCAAGTCTAGATAACCACTACAAAACCCCGTCTCTAAACCAAGGTCTCTATGGACCCAAAACTGGAAAGTCTGAATTCGACAGAGGAAACCACAACACACACACCCACTGAGAAAACCTGTCAAGTCATTGTGGCCATCAGCGACCAACTAGCCAACAAGCAGCCACTCAAGTGCACTACACTACCACAAACAAGCCACCCTGTGTAGGAGCTCATCCGTCCGAGATTCCACTATCTAGGAACTCTCCAAAAGTCCACTCTAGGACAAACACCGAGTACATCCTCTCGACATCCTCAACTCAGGCCACCCGGCTTCCAACCAAGGTGCTACTACTCAACAATCACAACTTTGAACCTGTACCTGACCCTTAAAGGTATCAATCGTCTCTAGTCCGCCAATACAGTCTAATACTTGTGACTCCTACTACTCGGCAACCACGACCTTGAACTCGCAATTGATCCTCCGGGGGTATCACTCATCCTTGGTCCACCAGTGCGATCCACAGCCATTATGGCTCCTACAAAAATACCACAAAAATCTTTTCAAAAACATATGCATTATTTTCAAAATCATTTTCAAGCAATTTTTATCATAAAAACCTTTGCAAAACCCAAAACAGTATTTTAGATCAACAAATACCTTAAAGTACCCATCAAAACTGATCTGGCCAGCATTACGATATGGCCCCACACTGGCTGGATGCCATAGGGGTGTCCATGGGTGCCCCACAAGCACTGGAATCACTGGCATCGCTCACCAGCAAAAACCGCCATTAAGTTTTACCCTAAATTTAGAAAAACAGGGTAGAAAAGCTCAATTAGTTTGTTGAAATTGTGAACCCCACTGATTTCTCCACAAGCCACGAAAATATGCAAATAATATAAAAAAAAGGAATATTGTTAAGTGTACTAACACATGGAACAAAAATCATACAAATCTGACACACACAACTCAAGATATACTAGATTTTAGCAAGAATGCTCAAAATGGACTCAACAGTGACCATCTCCAAGAAAAATACTGATAAATTCACGAAAAAATGCCTAAAAATTTCTAATCTCCTCCCACACATCAAGATTCACTCAAGCAATATGTTTGGATCAAAATCAAACTTAAATAAGAGGAAAAGAAGGGGTAGAACGTGTACCTTTTCTCCCTTCACTCCGTTTTCTCCTTTCCTCTTCTCCTCCTCTCTTTTTCTTCTCTTTTCTTCACTAATTTCATGGTTTTCTTCTCTCCTCAGCCATGAGACAGCAACAAATCAACACTCTTTCCTTTCTTTTCTTTCTCTTTCTCCCTCACTTGGCCTCTCTCCCCCTCCCCCTCTCCTTCTTTCTTTCTTTCTTTCTATCTTCTTTCCCCTATTTCACCTCTCTCGAGCCTTCCTCCCCTTCCACTTCTCTTTCTTTTTTTCTTTTTCTTTTCCCATGCCTCCTTACCCCACCCCTTCCTTTATAAGGCTTGGCCCAACATCTTTTCTCAATTTTCACACACATTTTGTGTTGGAATCACAAAAGAAAGAAGAAATATCTTTAGCACACCTTTTTATAAAATAATCACTAGATAGAGGTCACAGGTAGCACAATGACATTTTGGCGTTATTTTCCCTCTTCGATCCTACACACTCACGGGCCACAGCACGCCAAATTGATCACAATCCAATAAACCAAAGATAATCCACAAGTGTTTTATAAAGAAAACAGGGATTTAGGGTGGGAGACAACCATAACTCTACTAGGATTATCTAATAATTACATTCAGAAACACGTGTGATCTACCCTCAATCATCCTAACTGAGCTCACATTACAACCTCAAAGGTACTATACAAGTGGGAACTATTTCCCGAGACAAAATCTACTACACATGGGCCTAAAATGACCCCAGATGTTACATCCTACCCCCTTACAAAGAATTTCATCCTCGAAATTCACTCCTAAGAGAACAAATAGGGGTATTGTCAACAGATGTCTTCCACACGTTCCCATGTTGCCTCCTCTGTGTCATGATGCCTCCACTGAACTAGAACAAGCAGAAGCATTTTGTTCCTCAAAACATGCTCCTTTCTGTCAAGAATTTGGACAGGATCCTCTACCATGGATAGGTCTTCCTACAGTTGCTCTGATTGTGCTAGTATTACTTGGGACACATCTGCTAGGTACTTTCTCCGCATTAACACATGGAACACGTTATGCACACTTGACAATTACGAAGGCAATTCTAGCTTATACACAACCTCACTAACTCTTTTAGAAATCTTGTAAGGTCCAATATAGCGAGGACTCAACTTTCCCCGCCTACCAAATCTGGTTACTCCTTTTGTTGGTGATATCTTTAGAAAGATGAAGTCTCCCACTTCGAATTTTAAAGGTCTCCGCATCAACATAGTTTTTCTGCCTACTTTGTTAGCTACTAATCTCATGTGAACTAGTTCCACCTGGTCTGCATATTGTTGCACGATTTTTGGTCCCAACAATTGATGTTCATCTACTTCACTCCAACAAGTGGGTGTCCTACATGGTCTTCCATGCATAGCTTCATATGGAGCCATCCCAATGCTAGAATGATAACTATTATTCTAGGCAAACTCAATTAATGATAGATGATCCTCGCAACTGCCCTTGAGATCTAGAATGCAGGCACTCAACATATCTCTAGTGTATGGATTGTTGTTTCGGTCAATCCATCAATCTGAGGGTGAAAAGCGGTACTATAATTCAACACTGTACCAAATGCCTCTTGTAATTCCCTCCAAAATCTTTATGTGAACCGAGTATCCCTGTCAGACACAATCGACACAGGGACCCCATGCTAACGGACGATTTCAGACACAATCGACACCGAGTATCCCTGTCGGGAGATTCTGCCAGTTGTGCTAGAGGAATACTTACTCGGATTGCTAGGAAATGTGCTAACCTCGTCAACCGATCCACGATTACCTACACTGTATCATTCTTTCTTCTGGTTTTGGGTAATATTGTCACAAAATCCATGGTGACATGCTCCCATTTCTATACTGGAATATTCAAGGGCTGCAATGTCTCTCCTGGCTTCTAGTGTTCGACTTTCACCATCTGGCAAGTCATGCACATGGCCACTTGCTTAGTTGTACCATTTTCCATTCTAGGCCACCAAAAATTCCTCTTTAACTCATAATACATCTAGGTGCCTCTTGGATGAATTGTATACTTAGACTGGTGTGCCTTATCCATCAATCTTTGTTGAACCTCCTCCACCTACAGAATATATAGTCATAGGTCAAATCTTAATCCACCATCAGCACCAATGGAGAAGAGAGACGCTTCTCCTGACTGCATCTTGACCCAAGTTTCTTGCACAAATGGGTCGAACCACTGAGCCTCCACAATCATCTCCACCAATCTAGGACAGATAGATAAATAAGTCACCCAAGCACCAACATATCCCTGAGGCTGTTTCTGAGGACTACATCTGACCAAGTTCTCCAACATGTACCATTCCTTCACCATCAAACTGGCCATCACATGTGTGCATCTGCTCAATGCATCCGCACCTACATTGGCGTTTCCTACACTATAGGACAAGTTGAAATCATAATCTTTAAGATATTTCACCCATCTCCGTTGTCTTAGGTTTAGATCCCTTTGGGTGAAGGTGTACTTCAGGTTCTGGTGGTCTGTAAAGACCTTGAACTATTCTCCCTACAAGTAGTGTCGCCAAATCTTCAATGTGAACACTACCGCTACCATATTCAGGTTGTGCGTAGGGTAATTCCTCTCGTGAACCTTTAAATGGTGAGATGCATATGCCACTGCCTTATCATGCTGCATCAAAACACAGCCTAATCCATTCCCGCAAGCATCACTATACACAAAGAAACCTCCACTTTTAGAAGGCAAGATCAATATAAGCGATGAAACCAAACGAGCTTTCAACTCATTAAAGCTCTCCTTGCATTGCCAATCCCACACAAATGAGATTCCCTTTTGTGTTAACCTTGTCAATGGAGCAGCAATCTTGGAGAAATCTTGAATAATTCTCCGGTAATATCATGCTAAACCTAAGAAACTCATGATCTCTGTGACGTTCTTGGGTTGAATCCAACTATTTACAGCTTCTACCATAGCAAGATCCACCTTAGTACATTCTCTAGAATGAAAATGGCCTAGAAAAGTAATCTCTTCCAACCAGAACCCACACATCGAGATTTTTGCATAGAGTTGATGCTGTCTAAGCATCTCCAACACTATTCTCAAGTGCATCTGATGGGCTTCTTCACTTGGGGAATAAAGCAACACATCGTCCACGAATACCACCACAAACTGGTCCAAATAGGGCATGAATACCCAGCTCATCAACTCCATGAATGCTATTAGTGTGTTTGTCAATCCAAAAGCCATGACCAAGAATTCCTAGTGGCCATACCTAGTCCGGAATGCTGTCTTGTGGACATCCGACTCCCAGATTCGCAACTGATAGCAGCTTGACCTCAAGCCGATCTTTGAAAAGACTAAGGCTCCCTGATGCTAGTCTAACAGATCATCTATTATGGGTAGAGGATACTTGTTCTTTACTATCACCAGATTTAGTATTCGGTAGTCTATACAAAGCTGAAGTGATCCATCCCTCTTCTTAACAAATATAATGGTGCACCCCATGGTGACACACTTGGTCTGATGAATCCCTTATCCATTAACTCTTGCAACTGATTCTTGAGTTCTCGTAACCTTGCAGGTGCCATTCTATAAAGGGCTCTAGAGATTGGGCCTGACCTTGGTACTAGATCAATCACAAACTCCACCTCTTGATGTGCAACTCCTCTGGAAACACATCAGGGTACTCACAAACGACTGGAAAGTCTAGTACCCCTAAAGTCGAAGAGGATGAGACAACTACACTAGCCTAGTAACCTACATTGCCCTTGGCTAAGTAGCGGTAGGCCTTTGTCATGGATATCACCTGCTTAGGTTGCCCTAGTCTCACTCCTTGAACAAAACAAAACCCTTGCCCAAGGCACTCCAATTGCATCCTTTTCTTCGCATAGTCGATCATCGCTGAATGCTATGTCAACCAGTCCATGCCCAGAATAACATCGTACTCTTGCATATTCATCACTATCGAACTGGCACTGAAGCTTTTATCACCCAATCTAATACCAAATGACCGCAAATACTTCTATACCAAGCTGTGCTCCCCTAGTGGGGTCACCACATTGAGGTGAAAAACCAGTCTAGCTGGCCTGTCCCCAATTTCTGTAGCGAAGGACTCAGAGATAAAAGAAAATGTACTCCTTGAGTCAAACAAGACTCGGGCCATACGGTCTGCTACCACAAAAGATATTGAAAATAGTACACATCACAACCACAACCCATAGTTATAATTAAGTACCAGTACTCATTACATACAACTATAACATAGGGTGGAGAGTTACATAATACAACTCATCACTATTTCTTACCCTCCACTACGTCTCTTGAGGATCCAGTTTCTGGGACGGATATTGTAAACACACGTCCTTTTGTGGGCTGAGGCGATGCATCTCCCACTTTTTTTGGTGGATTTAGGCAGTTCTTCTACATATGCCCTTGCTTCCCATAGTTATAGCACACCACCATCTACTACTGTCAGGGACAGTAGGCCACTATGTGCCTCCATTGTCCACAGAGAAAGCAGGTCCTCTCACCTTGCACACTACTATTGGACCCTGTCTGACTCATGTTGGCACTTTTCTTCCCAAAGAAACTAGATCTTCCACGAGTGAATGAGTTAGAATGCTCCTTCCGTTTCTTCCCAGAGCTCCCAGAACTACTAGAGCTTGGTGCTCCAGAGACAAAAGAAGAATGTTGGGTGATCGCCATGCCTTTCCCCTTCGACTAACTCTCTCTATACCTCTTATATTCTTCTTTGAAGCGGTAAGCTATATCCATAGCATCTGCCAAGGTCTGGCATCGGTAATTGATGACTTTCATTTTCAGTCTCGGCTATGACTCTTCCACATTCTCATTCTCAGTCAAAGGTTTGGGCGAACTACTCGAGGCGAGAGAAAGCAGCCTTGTACTCAGCCACAAACATATTCCTTTGCTGCAAATCCCTAAATTCTCGTTCCAATATGTGCTTTTCAAGATCTGGAAAATATTTCTCGTAGAAAACCTCTTGAAATTCTTCCCAGGAAATCATCAATAAATCCGAGCTGACAAATTTTAGGCGTCGTGTGGCCCTCCACCACTGATTGATGTCGCCCTCCAACAGAAATGTAGCCATTCTAACCCACCTTTCTTCTAGTCATTTGATGCTTTCTAGAATTTTCTCCACCCGTAGCAACCAGGCTTCACAATCCTCGAGACTAACTCGACCATTGAAAGTCATAGGATGTAGACAGTTCAACTGTTTCAACTAGTGATCACCCTTGGATTCACTGGAACACCCTTTTCCAAAGGAGTGCATGAATCCAAGCATCGTACTCTTGAAGTCCTCTTGCAACTCTCGCCATCCCCTTTCTCTCCAGTCTTGAGGCTTACAGTAGTGCCATTTCTCTACTTCTCCCTTGCATCGACACCCTGTAATCAATCTCCAATTTATACAAGTCTATAAACTAAATCAAGTGCAACAAAATTTTTCGTGTAGTCCTATGGATCCACAAAATCAGACACCCTAAGCTAGTGCCACTTAGTGTCTTAAGCTAAGATACCAATCTGTGATGCCTTAGTGCCACACACTAGCATCCAACTAACCAAAGTCAATTAACAAGTAATAATTATAAAAAATAAGTAACAAACTGTCCAACTAACAGGAAACAAAATAAATAACTGCAGACACCCCAGTTCTGTAGTCACTTGGCAGCAGATTCTTTTGGATGATGCTCTGGTTGTGACCACGAAAACCCTAGCCCACGTAAGCCCACACTAGTCCACTCTGACCTAATTAAAATTAAAACCAAACAAAACATATTTAAAAAATTTAAAACCCAATATTAATCAAGTAAAAGCCCTAATTCAAGACAAAATTAAATAAAATCCAATTAATCAAACAAAAACCCTAATTCAAGTCAAAAGTAAATAAATTCCACTTAAAATTCAATTAATCAAACAAAAACCCTAATTCAACTCAAAAGTAAATAAATTCCACTTAAAATCCAATTAATCACACAAAAACCCTAACTCAACTCAAAAGTAAATAAAATCCAATTAATCAAACAAAAACCCTAATTCAAGTCAAAAGTAATAAAATCCACTTAAAATCCAATTAATCAAATAAAAATCCCAATTCAAGTCAAAAGTAAGCAAAATCCACTTAAAATCAAATTAATCAAAGAAAAATCCTAATTCAAGTCAAAGTTAAGTAAAATCTACTTAAACCCACTTAAAACCCAATTAATTAAGTGAAAACCCTAATTAAAGTTAAAATCCATTTAAATCATTTAAAATCCTAATTAAAATCAAAAAAATCCTAATTAAAATCCAAGAAATCCTAATTAAAACTCAAAACCGTAATTAAACTAAAAACCCTAATTAAAATCCATAAACCTTAATTAAAATACAAAAACCCTAATTAAAAGTCAAAATTAACTAAAATCCATTTATTCAAGTGAAAACTATAATTAAACTCAAAATTCTAATTAAAATCCAGAACCCTAAAATTAAACTACTTAAAATTCTAAAATGATTAAAACCCTAATTTAAAACCCTAATTAAACAAAACCAAAAATTTAAAGAATTAAAACCCAAAAATCCATAAAAATCCCGAAACAAAAACCGAAAATAATTAAAACCCTAATTTTAAACCAACTAATTAAACCTTAAAATACAAAATCAGAAATTAAATTAAATCCACAAAAACGAATTAAAAACATAAAATTAAAACCCTAAAACTCATAAAAATCCCAAAACAAAAAACCCTAAAAACACAGCCCAATTCGCAGTCCCAAATTCAGTCCAATAACCCATTTAATCCATAGACAAGAAAACTTAGGAAAAGTCAAAAATAATTCCGGTGAGCCCATGATCTCCGACGACCAATTTCGACAATTCCAACAGTCAATCCTAGAATCTCCGGTGTGCATCCTCCTCCTGCGAGATCTCCAGACTTTCCCCCTCCATCGTGCTCCCAATCCAACGGCAGTCAGGCTTCGGGAGGAGGATCGACTGCGTGGGGGAGCTCTGCTGGAGTTTAAAAGTCTACCACCGACAGCCCTGAAGACCCATCTACTTCCAACCTCACGAGCGCCACCATCCACCTTAGAGAAAATGACTAGAGCCTTTAGCAATAGCCTCCAGATCCACTAGCGATCTACTTTCACAATCCAGAGCCGCCACCGGAGGAGCCTTGCCATCGAGCGACATTGGAGAGAAACAGCCTCGCTGGTCAGGTAACCCCCCTCTCCCCTCTATTTTCTTTCCAAGGCATGTCCCTGAGGTCTCTTTAGGCCCTTTGGATCGTGCCACGGCGGAGCAACGCTCCTTGTGAGCCGTCAACCCAATCTCTAGTGGCGCGTTCACCACCACCGGCGAGGCACTTGGCCTCTAAATCGAGGTGAGGCCCTCTGGTCCACTTCTCCTTCTTCCTCCTCCTCTTCCTGGAGCGCCCTTGCTCTGGAAGAGCCTCTCTGGCCTCACGAGGACCCAGAGACACGCCACCGTCGTCGTTGCCCTGCCGTTGTCGTCGCTGCCCTACCACTGTCGATCGACGTTGATAAAGCACCTGAGCCATCCAAATGCCTCATCGCATGGCCAAGCTTGGCCCTATAGTTGCTGGTGGCTCCAGAGGCTCCATCGCATGGCCATGCACCTCGCCTTGCCGCCGCATCGTCGACTCCTAGCCAGGAACGCCACCCTAGCCTTTGTCGTAGCCTTCTCTGGCGCAAGGGATGGGTGGACCTCCTCAGGCCACCCCAGCTATCAACGACACCCTTGGGAACCTCCTCGTGCCACCTAGATGCTTCCCCGACCTCTGCCCAAGCTTGGCTGTAGCCGAAGCGCCTCTGCCATCACGTCATCCTCCTCGACGCCGATAGAGTGCCTCGCCAGTGCGTGAAGTGGGGGGAGGTCCTCAGGCCTCCCTAGTCCCTTCCAACACGTCGAAGACTGTCGCTGTGGCTCCCCAAAGCTTCCCCAAACCGCTGCTCACCTGCCTCAGTCGCTGGGCCACCGCTGGTTCATCGTCAGAGTGCTCGCTAAAGGGGTAACGCTAGTTAGCCTTCGGCGATCTTCGAAAGGAATTTTTTTAGGTCCAAGCCCCATAGTTCTAGGTTGTTATTATTAGGTCCTCGATTATTACATTTAGCTCCTTTTCATTACATTTAAGTCCTATTTTTTATATTTTAGTCCCTGTAGTTTTAAAAAATCTATCAGTTCTTTTATTTTCTCTATGAGATTTGCATCTAATCTCCTACATATTTTAGTTTTTTTATCTTTATTACATTCATGCAAGTTTTATCATATTTAGGTCCCTGAGATTATGTTTTCCTTGCACTTAGGTCTTGAACATTTGCATTTAGTCCTTGGAACCTTTTAAAATGATTTTTTTCTGTGAAACTTGTATTCTAAACCCTAAAATATTTAAAAATCACACTGATGATCATTAAAATTGAATTTTTATCACATTAAAGTCCCGAGCTTTTGCAATAAGCCCCTGAGTTTTTAAAAATGAGTTTCTTCTTGGAAATAGTGCATATTAACCCTAAGCAATTGCATAATTACATTGATCATTATAAAATCCTTTTCTTTTATCACATTCAGGCCCCTGAATTTTTGCACATAAGTCCTTAAATCTTTAATAAACAATCCGAAACACAGGGAATTTGCATATATACCCTTAGTTTAACTTTAAATCCATCATTTAGGGTTTTAAATGTTTTCTTGCATACTTTTAATGTTTTTCACTTATTGCATTCCATATTTTGCATTTAATCATAGATTTCATTTAAAAACCATGTTTTCACTGTAAATCAATCTTTATTTTCATATTTTGATCACATTCGCACTTATGTGTGAATTTTGCACTTTAGACCGTGAGTTTTAAGGAAATTACCGAAGTACAATTTCTACACATCTGAGTGCCACATTCACATTTGGTCCATTATCTGCATGTAAGAATAGAAGTCATGAATACATTTTTTGATCCAAATTCACATCCTTTTGTTATTTTTGCATTTTAGTCATTGTGTCTATCCTTTATTGTGCTTACATCATTTTATTGTCTTTCCCGTCCATGTTTTCTTGCAAATAACACTTTATGGATATTTTGTACACATTTGGACATATCTAAGACCATGCATGCATTCATCACAACTGGTCATGAAAATGACCAAATTGCCTCCATGCCATTAATTCATGCACATGCATTTTAGTTTTCGCATTCAACCTCGCATAATCCTTGTCCAAGTCATCCCTTAGCACTTTTTACACATTTAGGCACTTATTTATACATTTCATATATAGTTTCATCACATTTACGCATCAGTCCTTCCCTTTTAAGCGAGTTTGCATCTCATGTGTTTTCTTCCTTGGATTTCTTTTCGCTTTGTTTTCGAAGTCTCTCATCCGACGTTCTATTTAAATCTCATTAATCCTACATTTTGGGTTTTTCGATTTGATTTGGATTTCATCGCCCGAGGGGGTACACGAACTGACCAAAAGGCCTACATTGGCCCATTTGCAGACTATTTCTCCCTTTTGATTTTCACAACTTTTTTCATGATTCCAAAGACTTGAGTTGACTCCACTTCTTATCTTTTTGACATCAGTATGGTTTTTCTGAACATTCTGTCCAAAAACAATGTCATTTTATGTGATTTTCCTCGCATGTCGTCGTTTGTCTGTTTTACGTGGGTTTCTTTGCAATTTTCCCATTCAGATCTCCATGGTGTTCTCTATGCTTCTAATGATTTGGGTTTGTTAAATTTTTGATCTCTTTGACACTGATGTGATTTTCTAAACCATTCTTTGCAAAAATATCATCATTTCATGTGGTCTTCTTTGTCGTGTCATATCTTTTGATTTCGTCATTTCATGTGGATTTTGTCGTAGTTTTTGCATATCGTTTTGCACATCCATCCGATTTTTTCTTGGCATTCATGCTAGCTTGTTTAAAGCACAATCTAGGATTAGCAAACATTCACCTAGCCTTTAGCAAGCGATTTAGACTAGAAAGACTGAGTTTCTCTAGCGTACGAGGGTGCCTAACACCTTCCTCGTGTGTAATAAGAGTCCTTACCCGTCCTCTAGGTGGCGACTCCTTTTCTTTTTCATTTTATCTTATCTTGTGCCTACACCATCTTGGCATGGCTGTGATCTCCTCTAGCGTGACTCTGCGCCAAACCCCGGGTTGGCATGGTCACAGAACTAGCGACTCTGCCGGGGAGAACCAGGTTCCGACTTTTAGGTTAGTCTTTTTGCTTTCTTTGGCTTCGCATGTTTGTTTGTTTGCCTTGTTGGTGATTGTTTGCTTACTT
>JAMKQA010003211.1:0-26103 GCA_024699735.1 Posidonia australis
AATTTTAAAGCATGCTACATCACATTTCTAACATTATTTCAAAGGAAAAGGAGGTTGTAGAGAGCCTACCTCTTACGATGTTTCCTTCTTGATATATATGAAATGAGAATGATCCTTGTTGCTTTGGAAGGACCGAGGTTGCTTAGGATGCAAAGGGATGCTCCAAAATACGAATTTTGATTGTTGGGTGGAAGGAGGAACTCAAGCAAGAACTTGCTAATGTGCAGATATGTTCTCAGATTTCAGCACCAAAGTTTCCTCCCAAAGATTGTGTTTCTCTTGCAAAAGAATGGTTGTTCTCTCACAAAATGGGTGTCATGGAATGGCTGCTCTAGGGGCCGTTTTATAGTGGTCTCTAGGGAGGTTACAAAGTGGTCTTGCAAACGAAAAGCCTCGAATATTCGTTGGCACATTCATTTGCAAGAGTAACAGCCTAGATGGTGGAAGGTCAGCAGCCAGAGCTGGGCGCCAGGTTGGTGAGCCAGTTATGTGCGCCACCTTAGTGCGCCACCTTGGTGTGCCACCTTGGTGCTTCAACTTGGTGCGCCAGCCTGGCTCACAAATATCTAATTTGGGGCTCTGGCTAGTGGGTTTGGTGCTCGGTTTAAGGGCTGATCGTATCCAAAGCAACATGAGGATACTCATCTCCGGGTTACCTCAAAATCTAGGTGTCTACACACGTGCCCCATAGCTGGTAGCATCTTGAGTGACAGGATAGCCTTCCCAGGGAGGGGTTGGCTCTATGAGGGTTCTCCAGGTAGGGAGAATCGTGGGATGGTGATCGCTCCTGCACAAGGTGGCTTCACCGTGGCAGTGCAAAACGCCGAGGTCACTCCTTAGTAGACCGCGTGTGGCCAGAGTTAGGTTGCCTGGCGCCGAGCTTCCTAACTCACTATGTGTGGTTTTTGCCATTGAGGGCCTTTGCTTTTGGCGTTGGGCTTGTAGAGCCCTGGTTGTGGTTTTGGCCAGTGTGGGCCTGGTTATGATGTTTTGAGAAATGGTTTGCGAAATGAATTTAAAAGGAAAATTGATTATGGTTTTATTTTCTATGGTTTTCCTTGGGGTGCGTACTAGGTGACTTTTTTCACTCATATGTTTTTCCTCGTGTTTTTGGTTTGCAGGTGCAGGCATGCTGAGAGTTAGCATTGTGCATATAGTATGGAGTCTCCTAGCCACACACATAGGTTCCTGGTAGTTTGATATTTACTGTTTGACTTTAATTTTCCTGTAATTTAATTGTTTTAAATTATTGTGGAAAATGTGGGACGTGACAGTCTTTGGTATCAGTGCTCTAGGTTCACTAGGTTGCACTACACCGAGGGTGTCTGCTCTAGAGACTCCATAGGTTTTGCATGCATGGTAGGGTCTACACCTGATTATCGCCTTGGTTTTCTAGTTCTTGCTTTGTCTGTGGTGCAGGTACTTTGCCTTTCTCCAGCAGGATGCCTCCTCGTGGTCGTATGGGCAAGGCCTCTGTCGAGGTGACTGAGCCCCACGAGGACGTAGGTAGATGGAAGGCGGTTCGTGCGGAACTGAGAAGTTTGGCACGCAGGATCTCTCACGCATTTAGCAAGAGTAGCGCAAGTGAGCCGTCGGGTTACCCATGGCTGAGCCAGTTCACGAAGCTTCGTCCGCCGTCGTTCAAGGGCAAGGTTTGTGCTGAGGAGAGTGAGGCCTAGTTGGAGAAGGTGGTTAAGATGCTAGAGAGCATGGCATGCCCAGAGGAGCATTGGGAGCGGCTGGCGACCTACCTACTGGATGGTGAGGCAGATAGGTGGTGGAAGTCTGTGAGGCGGCTGAAGTTTCTGGACTCAGTCACTTTTAGCATCCAATGGAAGGATTTCAAGGCGACCTTCTATGACAAGTATTTTCCCCCTCATGTGAAGGAGCAGCTTCGCCGAGATTTCCGGAGTCTGGAGCAGGGCACGATGTCAGTGCTCGAGTATGAGACTGAGTTCACCCGACTGGAACGCTTTGCTCCTTCCTATGAGTCTGAGGAGGAGCGAGCGCAGAGGTTTCTGGATGGCTTGAACCCTGGGCTATGGGTGAAGGTGATGGCCTGTAGGTGCCACACTGTGGAGGACATGGTTGGGATGGCTTACCACTTCAAGGCAGAGCATCAGAAGTTTCTGGAGAGTCGTCCCAAGGGGAAGGGTAAGCCTTCTTTTACCTCCTGGTTCTCTTTCTCCGGTCCTCCAAGTGCTTGTAGTTTGGGTAGCCTAAAGAAGAAGCAGAAGGCAAGGTCCAGTGTTTCCTTTACAGGCCAGTGGAGTTTTGCTGGGCGTAGTGGAGCTAGCCTTAGTCAGATAGGGTCCCGTGTTTTCGGTGGGATGTGCATCAACTGTGGTCTGGTGTGCCACATCACTGCATATTGTCCTCATCCTAGGCGAGCTCCCTCTCTAGTGGTGTGTTATAACTGTGGGATGGCGGGACACGTTCAGAGATCTTGTCCGCAACCACCTAAGAAGGTAGGAAGTGCACCACAACTGCAGACTAGGGGACCAATGTTCACCATTGCAGCTCCAGGCGCTGATTCTTTGGGAGATGTTGTCGAGGGTATGGATGAATAGTTGGTTCTGTAACCCTCTGAGATATGTTGTAATCACCTTGTAATCTGGACATCTGCCTGATTGAATGGATGTGTAGTGTTGTTTTGCTTGGCCATCATGTTCTTTTATTGTGGCTGGCCAAATGGCCAAAGTGTTGTTTGACTTAGGGAGTTCTTTCTCTTTTATCTCTAAGTCATTTGCGACGGAGTTGGGAGAGAGACCAGCTTGACTAGCCTTTCATCTTAACGTGGTAACACCGCTGGAGGAGCACAGTTTGGCATGGAGGTATCTGTGGTTTGTTGACTTGAAGCTGAATGGCAGAGAGTTTGATGCTAGTCTGATCGTGATGGACATGCAGGAGTACGATGTGATACTCAGCATGGATTGGTTGGCACAACAGTCTGCTTTGATCGACTATGCTAGGAGGAGAGTTTATTTTGGGTCTCTTGAAAATGGGTCATTCTTTGTGCAAGGTGGGTGTCAGGGTTAGCCTAAGCTTGTCATTTCAGCTATGAAGGTTTATAAGTCTTTGGTCAGGGGTTGTGTGGGGTATCTAGCGAGTATAGTTACCTCCACTTCTCCTGAGTTGGATGTTCACAACATCTCTATAGTGTATGAATATCTTGACATTTTCCCTAATGATTTGCCTGGTATGCCACCTCACAGGAAAGTAGAGTTTTTGATCGATTTGATCCCCAGTTCTGGTGCTTTGTCGAAGCCTCCTCATCGCATGGTGTTAGCGGAATTGCGAGAGCTCAAGACTCAGTTGCAGGAGTTGCTGGACAAGTGGTTTATCAGGCCAAGTGTGTCTCCATGGGGAGCGCTTGTCTTCTTCGTCGGTAAGAAGGATGGTTCGCTTCGACTGTGTATAGATTATCAGATGCTGAACCAAATCACGATGAAGAACAAGTATCCCCTACCTTGCATTGATGACCTGTTGGACCAGTTGCTATTTGCATCGGTGTTCTCGAAGATTGATCTGAGGTCAAGGTATCACCAGTTGAGGATACAAGACTCAGACATTCAGAAGACTACTTTCTGGACGCGGTACGGGCATTATGAGTTCATGGTCATGCCTTTCGGTTTGACCAATGCACCGGCTACGTTTATGGATTTGATGAACAGGATTTTGAGCCCTTTTCTAAGCCAATTCGTTGTGGTTTTTGTTGATGATGTGCTGGTCTACTACCTGGATGTTGAGACTCATGCCTTGCACTTGAGTGCGGTTCTGGATACTCTGAGGCATCATCAGCTGTACGCCAAATTCTCCAAGTGTGAGTTCTAGTTGAGTGAAGTCATGTTCCTTGGCCATTTGATTTCTAGAGAAGGCATCAGAGTGGATCCTGCCAAGGTTGAGGCGGTGAGCAGTTGGGAGCGACCCTGGATTGTGTCAAAGATTAGGAGTTTCTTGGGTCTGGATGGCTATTATAGGAGGTTTATCATGGATTTCTCCTCCATAGCCGTGCCTTTGACAAAGTTGACCAGGAAGGGAGTTCCTTGTTGTTGGGACTAGAATTGTGAGGCGAGTTTCCAAGAGCTACAGTCTCATCTGGTCTTTACTCCTGTGTTGACTCTGCCTTCTGGTAGTGGTGGCTTCACTATGTATAGCGATGCCAGTAGCGTTGGGTTAGGGTGTGTTTTGATGCAGCATGGCAATGTCATCGCATATGCATCACGCCAGCTGAAGGATCATGAGAAGAACTACCCAACCCACGATTTGGAGATGGCTGCCGTAGTGTTTGCTCTCAAGCTCTCGCGACACTATCTCTATGGGGAGTAGTTTGAGGTCTTCACCAGTCATCAGAGCTTGATGTATATCTTCACGTAGTGGGACCTCAACCTGAGGCAGTGCCATTGGGTGGAGTATTTGAAGGACTATGATTTCAGCCTGTCCTACCACCCTAGCAAGGCCAACGTGGTCGCCGATGCCCTGAGTCGATGTACGCACGTGATGGCGAGCCTGATGGTCATGGAGTGGACCATGTTGGAGGATCTGGTGAGCTGTAGGCCGAAGCGGCAAGCTCGAAGAACGGTTGGTGCCTGGGTGGCCAACCTGTCTGTTCGCCCTAAGCTGTTAGAGTTTATTGTCGCTTGTCAGCGGTTGGATCCGTTTGTTCAGGCAGTGTTTGAGAAGCTGGAGGCTGGTGGAGAGCCTCATTTCTCTATTGGGGCATATGGAGAGCTGAGGTATGATATGCGTCTGTATGTGCCCCAGTATGAGGAGGCCAAGCAGAGGTTGCTGGATGAAGCGCATCGGTCTAGGTACACCATTCACCCTGGTAGTACGAAGATGTACTGAGATCTGAAGCGGAATTTTTGGTGGCCTAGCATGAAAAGAGATGTTGCTAACCATGTGGTGAGGTGTACTATCTGCCAGCTGGTCAAGGTAGAGCACCAAAGACCTGGAGGGACCATGCAGCCGTTGGATATTCCTATGTGGAAGTGGGAGCACATCTCGATGGACTTCTTGACTGGTTTGCCGTGGACTCAGAAAAAGAACGACACCGTGTCGGTGATCATGGATTGGCTAACCAAGTCTGCTCACTTCTTGGCCATTCGAGTGAAGCTTTCGATGCACCGCCTGGCAGAGTTATATGTCTTCGAGGTGGTGAGGCCGCATGGTGTTTTGGTGTCCATCGTGTCAGATAGAGACACGAGGTTCACCTCGAGGTTTTGGAGAACTCTGTAGGAGGCCTTTGGCACTGTGCTCAACTATAGTACAGCATTTCATCCTCAGTCGGATGGTCAGACAGAGAGGACTATCCAGATGTTGGAGGATATGCTAAGAGCATGTGCCTTAGACTTTCAAGGGAGTTGGGAGGACCATTTGCCGCTGATTGAGTTCGCCTACAACAATAGTTATCACTCGAGCATTGGGATGGCATCGTACGAAGCTTTGTTTGGTAAGCCATGCAGATCGCCGATCTGCTGGAGCGAGGTGGGCGAGCGTCAATTGATTGGTCCTAAGCTTGTGCAACTGTATGTAGACAAGGTGGATTTGATCCGGAGCAGGCTGTTGGCAACATAGAGTCGGCAGAAGAGCTATGTCGACAAGAGACGGAGATTGCTAGAGTTTCTGGTGGGAGACTATGTGTTCCTGAAGGTGTCTCCGACCATGGGTATTGTGAGGTTCGGGAAGCGTGACAAGCTGAGTCGTCACTATATTGGCTTGTACCAGATCACCCAAAGGATCGGTGAGGTTGCCTACCGGTTGGATCTACCACTAGATATGTCATCCATGCATGACATGATCCATGTCTCCAGGTTGAGGAAGTGCCTGGCTGACGTTTCTCTTGTGATCCCAGTTCAGCCAGAAGGGCTCCAGGAAGATCTGTCGTTTGTGGAGGATGCTGTTGAGATTGTTGGCCTTAAGGAGTAGGTGCTGCGGAATAAGGTGATTCCACTGGTTTTGGTGCGGTGGAGGCATCATAGAGCCGAGGAGGCCACGTGGGAACGTGAGGAAGCCATCCTAGCTCAGTACCTGTATCTTTTCGCCTAGTGATTTCGAGGGCGAAATCTTCTTTTAAGAGGGTTAGGATGTAACACCCGTAAAAAATTCATTTTTGTAATTATTTACATTTTATGAATTTTATTCCTGGACGGGTGTTACTGTTCTGAGGCCCATGTGTGATTCTGTGCTTTTGGGTTTGGGCCTCGTGGGCCGGCTTCTATTCACCTATCCTTGTGCGTGGTTGGCACTGTGCATTGTGGCACTGTGCGTGTGGGGCCCGGGTGTGGGGTTTGTGTTGGGCCCACACTTGTGGGCCATTTGTTGTGGCTGGTGGTTCGGCAGAGTAGCTGGTGAGCTCGTGCAATGTACCGGTGGTAGAGACATGCAGTGAGCATGCTCCCAACTACTGCGGGCGCAGGCTTTATAAGCTGCACCACACTCCTCCGCCGTTCATCGCCGTCTTCCCCTTCTTCCTTCTTCTTTTGCCCCTCCTCCTCGACGCGCGCATTCCCCTTCTTCCCCACCTTCCTTTCCCTTCCTTTCCTTCCTCCCCACTCCACCTTCCTCTTTCCCTCTCTTCTTCTCCTTCCACCCGTATCCCCTGTTCCTTCTTCTCGTGCATCGACAAAGAGAGAGAGAGAGAGAGAGAGAGGGAGTGCAGTGGAGGGTTGTGGAGGCTCGTGTGGCACGTGAAGTTTGCATGGAGCACCCCCGAGGTCGTGGTCGTGCAAGAGTTTGCTGGAGTCGGCCGGTGATTGCTGGAAGCCGTTTTTAGGTACGCACCTCAACCTCATGTAATAAAGAGCATGAAAATGGTAGAAATTGATAGGATTGCATGAAATCTAGGTAAATTTACTTTCCTAGAATTTATTGTGATTTTATCAGAATTTATGGTGAATTTAAGGGCATTTGTGCCCGTGGTTACGTTTTGACCCTTTTGCCTTTGTGATTTTATATCTTGATACATGGTGAATGAATTTTGGTTTTGTTTATGTGGATTTGGAGTAGACTCGAGGGTCTACATCTAATGTTTTTTGCAAGAATTTTAGTGTTTGTATAAGGGGTCCGATCGGAGGTCCCAGTTGGGGTGATTTCAAACTATATGGTTTTGGGCCGTTTTTCTGGGATCGTAGAATTCAGCACACCAAAGTGAAAAAGGCATACCGAATTAGTGAATTTTGGTATACTGATTTCATTCAATATATCATTTTTCTGTTAGTTTGGTTCTCTGGTCGATTCGGCCTGCCGAATCGCCTCGTCGACCGATCTAGTGGATTTCGGCATACCGATGCTAGAACGGCATGCCAAATCAGTGGATTTCGGCATACCAAACCTAATTTTCGACATGCCGAATCAAGGCCCAAATATGTTTATAAAATGTATTTCCCGAGGGCTTTCTTGATTGTTGTGTTTTGTCCCATTGAGAGGGACTGTGGGTCGTCAGTGGTGGACTCCTACGACACCCAATGCGTCGTTTTGCCTACGTTTTGGAAGAAATTTCAAAGATATGAAAATGATTTTGGAAATGGATTTCAAACAAATAGTTGGCCTGTTTTGGAAAATGTTTTCCTGGTTTTCTGTGTGCGGGGCGAGACAGTGTGGGATTGTGTCGTCGGGACCAGGGAATGTGACGACATTCTCGGGTGGTCGGGCGTGAATCCCTGGTTGAGGTCGGGGGTCGAGATACCTGAGGCTAAGGGGCGTCGGGTCTTGGAGGTATAAGACTCCTTGACTGTCGTCTCAAAGCTAGTGTTGTGGTCCGTGGGTTGAGGTGTCTTGTGGCATGATGAGGAGGTATGATACTCCTACTGTTGCAGTGAGCATTGAGGCTCAAGTGTCGTCGCGTGTGGAGGTATGACACGTGCCCCGTAGCTAGTAGCGTTCTGAGAGATAGGACAACCTTCCCTAGGAGGGGTTGGCTCTGTGAGGGTTCTCCATGTAGGGAGAATCACGGGACGAAAATCGTTCTAGCACAGGGTAGCTTCACCGTGGCAGTGCAGAATGCCGAGGTCGCTCCTTGGTGGACTGTGTGTGGCCAGAGTTAGGTTGCCTAGTGCCGGGCTTCTCGACTCATTGTGTGTTGTTTTGGCCATTGAGGGCCTTCGCTTGTGGCTTTGGGCTAGTAGAGACCCAATTGTGGTTTTGGTCGGTGTGGGCCTGGTTATGAGGTTTTGAGAAATGGTTTGTGAAATGAATTTAAAAGGAAAATTGATTATGGTTTTGTTTTCCGTGGTTCTCCTTAAGGTGCGTACTGGGTGACTTTTGTCACTCATACGCTTTTCTTCGTGTTTTTGGTTTGCAGGTGCAGGCATGCTGAGAGTTAGCGTTGTGCATATTGTCTGGAGTCTCCTAACCGCACACACAAGTTCCTGGTAATTAGATATTTACTGTTTGGCTTTAATTTTCTCGTAATTTAATTGTTTTAAATTATTGTGGATAATGTAGGATGTAACATTGTCGGTATATAGACTGGTTGGCTAGGAGCGGATAGAGAGTGAACCGAGTTGTTACCAAGATACAGGCAACGACTGGGAACCGCCAAGAAAGATTGAGCCGAGTCGTTATAGGAAATAGGCAATAGCTGGGAACCGCCAAGAACAAGTGAACCGAGTCGTTACAAAGATACAGGCAACGGCTGGGTACCACCAAGAAAGAGTGAACTGAGTCATTGCCAGGATACAGGCAACGGCTTGGAACTGACAAGAAAGAGTGAACAGTGTCGATACCAGGATACATGCAACAGTTGGGAACCATCAAGAAAGAGAGTGAACTGAGTCGTTACTAGGATACAGGCAACGGGAAGGAACCGCCAAGAAAAAGTGAACCGAGTCTTTACCAGAATATAGGCAACGGCTGGGAACCACAAAGAAAGGGAGTGAACCGAGTCGTTATTAGGATACAGGCAACGGCTGAGAACCGCTAAGAAAGAATGAATCAAGTCGTTACTGGGATACTGGCAACGGTTGGGAACCGCCAAGAAAGAGAGTGAACTGAATCGTTACCAGGATATAGGCAACAGTTGGGAACCGCCAAGAAACAGTGAACTGAGTCGTTACCAGGATATAGGTAATGGCTGGGAACTGCCAAGAAAGAGTGAACTGAGTAGTTACCAAGATACAGGCAACGGTTGGGAACCGCGAAGAGTGCGAGTGAACCGAGTCGTTGCTAGGATTCATGCAATGGCTGGGAACCATCAAGAGAGAGTGAACCGATTCGTTACCAGGATACAGGCAACGGCTGGGAACCACTAAGAAAAGTGAGTGAACCAAGTCGTTGCTAGGATACAGGCAACGGTTGGGAACCACCAAGAAAATAGAGTGAACTGAGTCGTTACCAGGATACAGGCAACAACTGGGAAGCCCCTAGAAAGATAGAAAACAAGCTGTTGTTCTGATGCTACCTCACTCGAGGCGTGCTCTACACTTCGGCATGGTAGGGGTAAATCCGTAATTTACCAGATTCCACTGAATTCTGCATGTAACTGACTTTGCTCCAACGGGTGCCTCTGTAAACTATCATAGGGTATGCGAGAGCCTCTAGCAAGTGATTAGGGCTCAAAATTCCTTTGCACAGTTACAGGGGCAAAACGGTAATTTTGCCTTGAACCATCGAGTTCTAAAAATACTCAAACATAAGCTGGATTCTGGTTTAAAGGGTCACTTCTGATCTCCCAAAGGAAGTCAAATCTGGTAGACAATCTGTTCTGGTGAAACTGGACCTTGCAATTCAGGAAATAACAGGGGTTTTATGCAAATTTTCCCCAGACTATCCTCTAAACTCAAACTACTATTCCACTGGTGATGCTCATGCTCTGGCTAAACACTTGGAGCATTCCCTTCACTTTTAACTGCATACGATGAGCTCTGGTTGTCATAGAAATTATAGGGGCCTTTTTGTAAAATTTCCATTTTTGATTCATTCGAGAATTTTCCAAAGTAATGGATAGCCTGATGCTAAACCAAGTTCACTAGATCTGTTCTGGAAGGTGGACCCTGTCAAGAGGAAACTTTCTGGCACCTAGAGAAGTCTAGGGACCTATTTGCAATTTCCAAAAATTATTGTAAAAATCTACAAAACTGACTGCCAGGGTTGATCCGGGTGGCAATTCCTGTCCTAGAAACATTGACTGGAGTCCTAGAGGTTGCGTGGACTTTTCTAGCTCTTTTGACTTTCTGAGGGACGGTTCTGCCCTTCGTTGGGTAAATTGCAATTTGGTCCAAAGTTGTGCAAAAATTGCTAGGGGCTGGAGCAAAATTTTCAAAACTTGCGGGACCCACCAACAGTTGCTCTTGTGTGAATGGGTGCATGGTGGTTGGTCTTCCTCTTCATGTTTTTGCATTCTTTCTTCCATTAAACAAAACAAGGCATGCATTTTAAATCTTCCAACAACGCAAACAAATCACCCCTCCCTCCTCCGTCTCCTCGTCTCCCACCTCCTCTTCTCCAACATGAGCGGCGGCTTGGGCGTGAAGCGGCAAAGCGGTGTGGGAGCAATGGCTGCTGGAGCACGGTGGGTGTGAGGCTCGGGCACGGCGGGCTCCTATGAAGGTTGAGCGTGCACGACTAGCGCGAGGTGGAGTGGCGGTGAGGGCATGGGGAAACGACGATGGTGCTACACGGGTGTGGGGAGTAGTGGTCCCGGCGAGGAGGTCTACTACGCGAGGAGCTTGGAGCGATAGAGACATCATGGTAACCCTCTCCTCCCTATCTCTTCCTTGCTTTTGCTTCCAGGGTGGTGAGCTCCTTCCACGTCACCTCCCACCATCGCTGGGCTGCTTGACGTTGGCGGCGTGGTCCGTCGGTGGTGCGATTGGGGCTCCTTCAAAACACTGTGGCTGGGCCCCTGGTGGCCGACTACTATTGAACCCGCCTGGAGGCTAGCCGTCGCCGGAGATCACGCCGACAGCGGTGGGCTGGCAATGGGCTTCGGCATCACACCGGAGTGGGGGAGTGGTGTCTGCACATGGGGTTCCATTGAAGGGGTGATGGGTGGTTGGCTCACGGGTTGAGCAATGGTAGGGCATCGCCCGTTAGTGGTTGTTCCAGCGTCCCGGGCCAACGTACCCTCCCTGCATGGGCCCCGACTTCGTGCTTGAAATATTGGCCACTGTATACTCATATAACATTGTAGGAATGCGATTACATGCTTGAAAAACATCACAAAACTCAACACTGTCAAAATGATAGCTGCCTTGTTTGAAAATGAAACCATTCTGCTCATTTGAATAACAATGCTCAGATAACACATGCTTGTTTGGAGGAATGCCCCAATACTTGTGACATTCTCCTGTTATGTTCTCTTTGTTTTTGAACCGTGTAGTGACTGGGTTTCATAACACTTTGGTTTTTTCTTGAGCAAGAGAAGTTAAAAAGCCACTTTTTGTGACCATGCTAGTGGAACCCTGCACAGCTCTCCTTTATCGGGGGCATGGAAGCACTCGAGGAGTCCCGATACGGTCACGGCAAAGATGGTGAATCTAGAGAAGATGACTAGACGTGGAAATACCAAGGAAAGATGAGATAAGGATAAGGAAAGGAGTCGGCACCTAATCGTTTAATGGAAATACAAGGAAAACCAAACACACCAGAAAACTAAGAAGCAAACAAGATGCAGAAAACATGTGTGCTCCGTGCTTAATGGATATAATGCACAAATGAATGCAGGCCAGAGAAAGGGTAAGGATTCTGGTTACGCATGAGGAAGGGGTTAGGCACCCCTATGCGCCCGAGAAACTCGATCTTTCTAGGTTTCCTACTTGCCAATGGTCTAATGGGTGTGTGCTTGCCTATTCTGAAAGCTCATGCTAAAGATGACTTGAAAACATGCCAAATCAATGAGAAGAAATGAAATAAAGGGAAAAAAATTAATCCGAGGGGCAAATGTAGGCATTGAGAATGCCGTTTTACTGTACACCCGTGGGCGATGAGAAAAATCGTGAAAATCGAGAAATTCTCGGAAGGAGTCACGTAAATCAGCAGAAACTTGATGAAATCTAAGACAATCAAATTGGGAAAATAATCCTCATTCGGGACAATGTTGGCATTGTTAAGCCTTTTAATGTATGCCCTTGGGCGATGGAAAGACAAATCAAATCAAAAATACGAAAATCAATTGAAATCCAGGAAACGAGGAAAAACCAAGCTTGAAATGAGTTAGAAACGAGTGCACTATGTAAGGATGTAAATGCGAGAAAACTTGCATGAAAAGATGTGACAAAATATGCAAAATGCATGTAAGAGTGTGAAAATGAAAATTCCAGGGGCCTTTGTGCAAAAAACCCAAATTCTAAATGAAAACTAGATTTATGAAGCTAAAACATCATAAACACATAGAAAAAACACATTTCATGTAATTTTGAAGAAATCTGGGGTCAAATATGCAGATCTGCGCATTTCTAGCCAAATTGAAGGTTCCTAGGGGTTAAAATGCAATTAAACCAGAGAAACATGCATTCAGAATAATTTCAGAAATGTTCAGGGGCTAAAATGCAAATTAACCAGAGGAATATGCATTTAGAGCAATTTCAAAAAAGTTTGGGTTTTTTATGCAAGAAATGTTGGATTAAAATGTATGAAAAGAAACTCTTGGGGTTTTTATCAAATTTTTAAACTTGGAAAACATTTTTAGGAACACTCAGGGGGCACATTGCAATATTTTCAATTACAACTTTATTCAAACGATTTAAAGAAAAATGTGCTGAGACCTAACTATAAGAGAGAGGACCTACTTGAAAGAATAGAAGAACCTAAATGCAACAAATCAAAAGTTACAAAAATTAATTCAAAGAAAACTTATTTTTATTTTTAAAAAGAGAAAAAAGAAACAGCGACCGCGGACAACGGACCCTCACCGTCGACGGTTGCCAGAGGGACACTCAGAGGCTATCCCATGGCCTGATCTAGGATCAGACCCCACGGGAACTAAGAAGAGAGGGAGGGGAAGAGATCCAACGATTTGGATCGAAGGCTCGACAGTTAGAGGAGGCTGCTCGCCTCCCTTGCCGTCGCGGCACTCCGATGACAGCACTGGAGAAGAAAGGGGCTACTGGAGGGCTGCGGCGTGCGTCTATGTGCTCCTGGAGGCTGCGGGACGTCGAGAGGAGCATTCCCTTTCCATCAGGGGCCAAAACAGAAGAAGATCGCGTGAATGAGGATTCCACCTGTCGTCGCCGTCGTCTTCTCCGATGAGCGTGGTTGTGGAAGTGATCCAGGGCTTGTGGCTTGGCTCTGAAGGCCCCAATGTGCTTGGTGCGTGCCGTGGAGGGTTTCTAGATGATCGGAGAGGCTCGGCGATGCGGAAGGCGCGCGTTCCTTCACTAGTTCTGGTCATCTTCTCTGGCTCCGGTGAAACGACGCGATTCCGATGATCTTTTGGTGGAGGCTTCTGCAGCGGCTGGAGTGGGGATTTGAGGTGTGGAGAAGCAAGAGGGAGGTCTAGGGAGGCGAATCCAAGCTCCTAGGACCAGCGACAAGCCCTGGACTAGCACACCCACCTAGGCCACTGGAAAATGACTCCGGCTAGGCCTTGGGGCTGATTCCGACCAGAGGAGGCCTCTGACCCTGTTGGAATCGATCAAGGAAGACAATGGGAGTCCCAGGGAACTATAATTGAAGTGAATAGAAGTCTGAGAAGGGCGTACCTGGTCTGGCTATGTGCTCTGCCTTTGTAGCTTGCTGGAAGTGGCTGAAGGCTTTGGTTCCTTGCCTCCGCGAACCTCCTCTCTCTCGCTCTCCTTTCTCTGTTTTCTTCTTCCTCCTTTCTTTTTCTCCTTTTGACACTGCTGCTCCTTTTATAGGCAAAGCTCCGGCAACACCCTATAACAACCCAACAAACAAACCAGACAAGATCGTAACAACCAGCCTAACCCGTAACAAACTCGAGATCCTCCTAACAAACTAACACCTGTAACCACCATGCTGTCCCCCACGCACTCCATTTTGTCTGCCTGCACACCGATAGTGATCGACGGCCGTCCAAGCTCGTGACGATGCATCCAGTGGCACTGATTCATGGAGGGCACGAGCTTGGCTGCTGCTGGGCAACGTGGTGAGACAGCTTGAAGGAGATGAGAATGGAGAAATGATGGGTTGCGGCTGGATTGTGGAAGAATGGTTGGTTAATTTTGAAGAAGAAGAAGAAGAAATGGTTGGTTCATGGGCCTAAGTGGGCTTGGATCTTTGGTGGATTGCTTTGGCTTTGATGGACTTAACGGGCCTTCATGGGCTTTGGTGGATTTTAATGGGCTTTAATGGATTTTCATGGGCTTTACGCATGTCCAGTGCGACTGTATGGTGCGCCAAAGAGGTGTGCCTATCTGGTGCGCCAGATAGGTGCGCATGTCTGGTGCGCTAGATAGGTGCGCCTGTTGGGTGTGCCAGATAGGAGTGCCTGTCCGGTGCGCCAGATAGGTGCTCCAGTGAGGTGCGCCTGTCTCGTGCGCCAGAGAGGTGCGCCTGCATGGCCTTGGATCATGGCTCAAACCATTTACTATTGGATATGGCGTTCTTTGGCTTTGGGACCAAACAGGGTTTGAGTTCATTTGTGGTTAAAAGCCCAGCTACCACAATTCCAGCCTGCAGACCTACAAAATTGGGGTGTCTACACTTTTTACATTCATGTCCCTAAATAATGTCCTCCATATTTCGTGAATGCAATTAGTCCTGGTAGCCTTGTTTCAGACTGATCTTTGTTTCATTCAGTCTGATTCTGATTTCGAGGCTGAGGTGACTTAGGCGAGCAGAATAGCCTCTAGTTTGCGAGCCCGGAGTCACAGGTCTAGCTCACGATCCGGGGCACCCTTTGGTTCGTAAGCTCAGGGTCGCAGAACCAGATCGCGATCCGGGGCTGCTACTAGCTCCCAGGCATTGGAGGAGGTGATGCCCAACATCCCCGAAGATGTAAGAAAACCCAAAACTCCACCTACTCTGGTCTTTCCTTTGTGCATGCTTTATGTTTGTTGAACTAAATTTCTTTTGGCAGGAATCTGGCAATTTCGGGGTCGGTTGTTGGATGAGAACCATATCAACAACCGTAATGGCTTTGACGTAAGCAATCTCTCGGTCTGCACAAATTTGCATGGTTCAACTGATTTCTGACTTTGTCTTTCTTTGCCCCTCAGGTCGGCGATACCGGGCGGGTGATGCAGTGTCTTTGGACATCGATGCTGGAGCATTTCGAGTGCCTCCCCGACTTTCTGAAGGTGTTCTTGTTGCACCGCACTTTGTTCGAGAGTCTCCAATGCTTCCGTGTTGTTCATGGGCACTATGACTTTTTCCGGGCACTTCCGGAACGATGGTGTAGACACCTCGATTTTGCAGTCACTTGGCAGCAGGCTCCTTTAGAAGATGCTCTGGTTGCAACCACCACGCCTAATCCCTAACTTTACCAAAACCCTAAACCCTCAAGCCCACTCTAACCTAATCAAAGCAAAAAATAATAATCAAGAATCAAAACCAAATAAAATTCATTTAAAGCATTTAAAACCCTAATTAATCAAAGTAAAACCCTAATTCAAACCAATATTAAATAAAATCCACCTAAATCCACTTAAAATCCTAATTAATCAAGTAAAGCCTTAATGAAAACTAAAATTAAGCAAAATCCACCTAAATCCACTTAAAACCCTAATTAAACCAAATTTAAACAAATCCACTTAAAATCCAAATTAATCAAGTGAAAACCCTAATTAAAGTCAAAATCAAATAAAATCCATTTAAACCACTTTAATCCATTTAATTTCAAGGGAAACCTAAATTAAACTCAAAAACCCTAAAAAAACCCTAAAGTCACTTAATTAAGTAAAAAACCCTAATTTCAACCCAAAACATTAATTAAAATCCAAAAAACCCTAATTTAAACCCAAAATTAAATTAAAATCCAAAAAATCCTAATTAAACTAAAAACCTTGATTAAAATCTAAAAAACCTAAATTAAACTCAAAATTCTAATTAAAACCCAAAAACCCTAATTAAATTAAAAAACCCTTAATTAAAATCTAAAAAACCCTAAATTGAACTCAAAATTCTAATTAAAAACAAACACCCTAATTAAACTAAAAAACCCTTAATTAAAACCCAAAAACCCTAATTTAAACTAAAAACTGTAATTAAAATCCAAAACCATAAAAATCCCTAAAATAATTAAAATTCTGAAAATCCTAATTTAAAACCTACTAATTAAATCACAAAACTCTAAATTAATTAATTCACAAAAACCCTAATTTAAAGTCACTTAATTAAACCCAAAAGACTTGTTGCTGGATTGGATAACTTAGAGGACCAGCTCTGCATGACCAGCAATGAAGACAGTCTCCCTCTGGCACAAGTTTTACAGCCCATCTCCTCTGATTATGATCACCTGTTTGGCTCGCGTAGGAGCATTATAGATGATATTAAGATGTTGAGGGATGCTAAGTATTCCATGGCAGAAATCAAGGAGGCCTGTCCTGCTCTGATTGCTGTTGTTGCCCGGATGGAGCTAGACTTCAGGGAGCTGTTGGTGGAGGAACAATAGCCTTCCCGGCATTGCTCTAACCCAGCATTCATTGAATTCAATAGATCTAGGGTCCTCCCTGTTGGTTCCTTGGAGTATCCTGAGCCCCCCATGGAGGATGTTGATGGGTCCAGGGATCCTTCCTGGATTCCTGGGAGCGACGATCATTCTGAGGATGCTCTGGAGGATGTGGTGATCCTTGCTTCAGATTCCAGGTCTAGAATTCCTGAATCTGTTTTGGATGATGGGAGTAAACGCTTGGAATGTAGGTCCAGCTCTTCCAGGTCCAGGACTCGCAGATATAACTTGAGGAGTAAGACTAGGACTCTGGCAAAGTTTTTCAGTCAATCTCACCAATCCGACAATGAGAGTTATGTTTAATACACTCATTTGGAATTGTAGGGGGATTGGTAACACTTCTACTCTGGCACATCTGAATAGCTTAATTAGGAAACACAAGGTGCATCTGGTTGCTTTACTGGAACCCATGGTTGGGGAGGCAAAGGCACCTATGGTCTGTAGTCAGCTTCGGATGGACAACTTCTGGGTTAATTCTCCCTCTGGATCCAAGATCTGGGTGTTCTGGATGAACCCACTATCCCTTTCTATCATTGAAGAGTCGGACCAAGCCTCTACATTTTCCATTCTCAGCTCCTCTGGTCCCTGCTTGCAGTTTACTTGTGTCTATGCTGCGTGTGATAGGTACAAAAGGAGGGACCTGTGGGTCAACCTACTGAATTTGGGGGCTGTCACTTCTACCCCTTGGTTCCTTGGTGGTGACTGGAACTGCGCTACATCTTCCACTGAGCTCATTGGTGGGAGAGAGTTTGATTTTCCCAGCTCTGATGACTTTTGTGACTTCATCCAATTCACGGGCCTGGGAGAACCCCTGCACTCTGGCAATCTTTTCTCCTGGTGCAATAACCAGCAAGGTTCCAGTAGGATCTACAAAAGGTTGGATAGGGTGCTTGGGAATGCTGAATGGTTGGGCTCTGTCTCCCCCTCTGTTGTTTACCTGGATAGAGTATACTCTGATCATGCTCCCATGCTCATTTCCCCTCAATCTTCTTGGTCTAGCAGGCCTTGCCCATTCATATTCCAGTCAATGTGGCTGGATCACCCAGAGTTTACTCCTTTTGTGAGGGCCAAATGGAACCATGTTGCTGCTGCCTCTCCCTTACTTAATCTGAGTTTGAAGCTCAGGGGGCTTAAACAGGCCTTGATTTGGTGGAATAAGCAAGTTTTTGGGAATGTCACACAGATGAATGACCAGCTTCTTTTCCAATTGTCCTCTTTAGAAGACTCTCTGCAGGATCATTGGGATGAGGGTGTTTGGGAGAAGTTCAGAGCCACTAGACTCGCCTTCATGGAGAATGATAGGCAATTGGAAACTTTTCTTAAGCAGAAATCTAGAGTTAAGTGGTTAATGGCTGGTGACATGAATACCAAATACTTCCACTCCATTCTCCAAGATAGACGGAGAAACAATTCCTTCTACCACCTCCTGGAGACTTGCCACAATGACAGACCCAAGTTGCTTGAGATGGGTCGGGCTTTTTTCATGGATCTCCTGCAGGAGGAAGGTTGCTCTTTGGATCCTTCACTTCTGGATGTCATTCCCCATGCTGTGAAGCCTGTTGATAATGCTCTCCTCTCTTCACTTCCCTCCAGTGTGGAGATCAAGAAGACTATCTTCGCTATGGATCCTGACAGTGCACCTGGTCCTGATGGTTTCTCAGTGGCCTTTTTCACCTCTTGCTGGGAAATCGTTGGGCAGGATGTGGTTGATGCGGTTCAGGACTTCTTCAATGGTAGTCCCCTCCCTCGAGGTTGGAAATCTTCATTCCTAACTCTTGTGCCTAAGAAGGATAAGGTTTTGGACTTCTGTGACTTCAGACCGATTAGCCTCTGCAACGTTTGCTACAAAGTGTTGTCTAAGATCCTGGCTGACCGTCTTAATACTTTCCTGCCTAGTCTCATTTCTCCTGAGCAAGGGGCCTTTGTTCATGGCAGGTTGATTCATGAGAATATTGCCTTAACGCAGGAGCTTATCCAACACATTGACTATGGATATGAGGGTGGCAATGTGGTGCTTAACATTGACATGGAGAAAGCTTTTGACAGACTTAACTGGGACTTCCTGTTTGGGGTTCTCAGCCAATTTGGTTTTGATGCCAAGACTCTGTGTCTTCTCAAGCAGTGTGTGGTCTCTAATTGCTTTTCTGTCATTATTGATGGCTCCTCCACTGAGTTTTTTACGGGGTCTAGGGGTCTGAGGCAAGGTGACCCCATCTCCCCTGCCCTCTTCATTCTGGCTGAGGAGGTGTTGAGTAGAGGATTATCCAAGCTTCACGAGAATGGGTCTCTTCTTCCTTTTTTTGCACACAAGAATTGTCCTGTGATCATGCATTCTCTGTTTGCTGATGATACCATGATCTTTCTGAATGGGAGACGGCAATCTGTTTAGGCCACGATGGAGTTTTTGATTCAGTACCAATCTGCCTCTGGTCAGAAGATTAATCCTGCCAAAAGCTTCTTCCTCACCTCCAAGAATCTTGGGGAATCCAGGGTGAACATGATCCACCACCTCACTGCCTTTCCTCGTGGCTCCCTCCCCTTCACCTACCTTGGATGTCCAATCTTCAAAGGCATGAGGAAGCAAGTCTATTTTGAAGAACTGGTGAAGAAAATTTTGCAGAGAGTTAAAGGGTGGAACGCCAAGTTTCTTTCTCCAGGTGGTAAGCTAATCTTGATAAAGCATGTCCTCTCCAGCATCCCAATCCATATGCTCTCCATTTATGACATCCCTGGTGTTGTCATCGATAGATTGAATAGGATTTTTGCTAACTTCCTTTGGGGTGATCAAGAGGGGACTCACAAACGCCACTGGGTGTTGTGGACTAATGTGTGCTCTACTCTGGGAGAGGGTGGTCTGGGGGTAAGAAATCTGAGGGATGTCATGGTTTCTCTACATATGAAGCTGGCTTGGAGAGTGAAGGCTGGGCATTCTCCTTGGGCTGCCTTCATGAGGGGAAGGCATGGTGAGATGGTTGAGGATCTCCCTCTGGTCAAGGGCCCTGCTAGGTGGAAGCGGATCCAGGAGGCCTGGATTGCTATGAGGGACCACATTCAATGGTCCATTGGTCAAGATCGCGTGAGCTTCTGGTTTGATAACTGGTCTAGACTTGGTGTCCTTGCTGAGATCACCGATACCTTCATTCAGAATCCTGAGCTCACGGTTAGGGAGGCCTTTCTGAATTCTTCTGCTCTGTTCGACCTCAGGCTTCCTGTGGACATTCTTCAGGGAATTCTAAACCTTCAGGTGGACATCAATGCGGATGTTGATTCCATGGTCTGGGACCTCAATGTGGATGGTTCCTTCTCAGTTAAGTCTGCATGGGAATTGTGTCGTGCCAAGCGCGCTCCTGTGTGGTGGGGCTCTGGGATCTGGGATGCTTTTCTTCCTTCCAAAGTCTCCTTCTTTCTCTGGAGGCTCTTCTGGGGTAGACTACCTACGGATGACAAGATTCAGGGGATGGGCTTCGCAATGCCCTCTAAATGTGTTTGTTGCCGGATTAACCCTCAAGCTGAAAACTCTTGCCACATCTTATTTGCTGGTGAATGGGCATCTATTTGCTGGAACTGGTTTGCAGGGTGTTTCCACTTCGACAAAGGTTCGGAACTGTCCTTCTTCCAATGGCTACATAACCTTTTCATCAAACGCAGCAAGGAGTCCTTCCTTCAACGTTTCCAATGCCTAATGGCTGCTGCCGTGCTTTGGGAGTTATGGAAGGCCAGGTGCTCTACCAGGTATGGGGGCAAATCTTTTTCTCTCTACCAGATTCTGCTATCTATCAGACATTGGACGTTGGATTTTGCCTTTTTGCTAAAGAACCTTAAGTGCCTTAATGAGAAGGAAGTCTCCATTCTCCATATGAGCTTCAATATTACTGGGATTCCATCTGCTAAGTTCTCCCACATTCCTGTCTCCTGGACGAAACCGCCTGTTGGTGCTCTCAAGCCGAACGTTGATGGGGCTGCTCGTGGCAACCCTGGTCCTGGGGGGGTGGTGCTGTCATCAGGGATCATCGGGGCCACTTCATTGCTGCTTTTTCCAATTTTTATGGCAATTGTACTAACATGGTGGCTGAGTTCAAAGCTCTGAAGGACGGCCTTGCTCTTTGCTTGCAGTTGGGTCTCCAGCTGTCGGACCTGGTGATTGAATCTGATTCAGAGATCCTGGTTTCCATGTTGCGGGGTGGTCACTGCTTCGACTGGAGGCTCCGGATTGAGTGGAAGGGCGTCATGTCTCTAGTGAAGCAATCCATTTCCACTTCTCATATCTTCAGGGAGGCTAACGCGGTTGCTGATAGCTTGGCAAATCTTGGCGTTGACTCTCAGCAGTTCCACTATCTGTCTTCGGTTGGTGAGCTGTCCAATTTTGTTCGCGGGACTTTGTGTTTGGAAATGGCTGGGCTGCCATATATTCGTTCTAGGTGCAAATAGCCCCTCACTTTTGTATTCTGTTGCATCTCAGTAATCTTGTTTTGGGTCTCCTGGGGCCCTTCAATTTCCAGGTATAAAAAAAAAAAACCCAAAAGACTTTATCTTAAAATCACATAATTAAACAAAACCCTAAAAAACCCTAATTTAAAAACAACTTAACTTCAAAATCACAAAATCAAAACTTAATTAAAATCACTAAAACAAATAATTAAAAAACCTAAAATAAAACCAAAACCCTAAAACCTAAAACTACAAAAACCAAAAAACTAAACCAAAAGCCCAAAAAACAAGGCCCGTTAAGCCCAATACACCCATGGCATTTTTCTCAACCAAAACTTAGGGAAATTAAGAAGATAATTCCGGTGACCTCACGACACCCAACTGACCCATCTCCTTCCTTCCCCAACTGCCAGTCACGATGCCCATGATGCCACGATCCCCCTCGCACCTTCCATCTCTCTTAAAAGTTGGAAAAATAACCCGGAGAAAGGGAGGAACTGACCAGAAGAGTAGGAGGGGGGGAACGGAGGAACGGAGGAACCGTTGGAGAGACCACCTTCCAAGCCTTTTCTTCCACTCCCCTCATCCAGAGCCAACCTTAGCAATCCCCCACACCTAGACCATCTCCTTAGGCCCCTCTCTAAGCCATAGAACCACCTGAACCGCCGCCACCATAGTCGCCGAACCAAAGGAGCACCGCTGTTCAACCTTGCAGGGAGAGACAACCGCCATCGTCCCAGGTAATTTCCGCCCCTTCTAGTTTTCAATTGTACTCTAGGCACATAGAATCTCCTGTGTCCTTTAAATTGCGCTCCGGCAGAATACACAGGCCTTGTGCACCATCGTTTCTGCCTCTAGTGGTGGGTTCACCACCACCAGCGAGGCCAGGGGCCACCTGGTTCGAGGAAGGCACTATGGGCCTCCCTTCCTTCTCCTCCCTCTTCCTTCTTGAGCCTCCTTCTCTCACAGGAGGACTTCCTATGGCCAGACGACCACCGCCGTCGCCGCTGCACCCATCGCTGGAGCACGAGACGGGGAGAGCCCTTCAGCCCACCCCAGCCTCCAACGACCCCACCAGGATCCTCCTTGCGCTTCCACGGAGCCCTGTCACAGCAGCCACATCGCCACCAGCTCCCTCCACTATCGTCTTCTTCGACCTCGACTGCCGCTCACCAAAGCCAGAGGTGGGGGAGGCATCTCAGGCCTCCCTAGTCATGCCCTACGCCCTGAAGAAGCTTGCCGTGACGCCCTCAAGCTTCTCCGACCACCGCCACCGCCTTCTTGCTGTCACAGTGCCGCTATAGGCCCATTGGAGTGGGAGTGTCGGTAATTCGTCGGCGATCTTCGAAACAGCTAGATTTAACATTAATTTTTTTAGTTTTCAATAATTACGGATAGGTCTTGATTATCATTACATTTAGTTCCCTAGAATTTCTTTTAGGTCCTAGGATCTTGCATCCATGTCCTTTCTTCTTACATCAAGGTCCTTTTTTATTACTCTTGGGTCCTTTTTTATTACATTTAGGTCCTTTTTTTTGTGTTTAAACCCCTGAAGATTTAAATAAGTTTCATTCCTTCATTATTCTTATAAATATTGCATGAATTGTCCTGTTTAAATTTAAATATCATTTTTAGTTCCATAAATGTTTGTTTCTTCACAATTAGACCCCTGCATTCATGTTTTCTTTGCAAGTGAGTCCTAAGAATTTATTTTGTGACCCCTGAATTCTTTTTTTTCTAAAATTACATTGTAAATATTGCACATTTTGTCCTATTTAACTTTTAATTCCATTTTCAGTCCTATTCATGCATGTTTTATCACACTTAAGCCCCTGAGATCATGTTTTCTTTGCATTTAAGTCTTGAGCTTTTGCATTTTGCCCATAGAATTCTTCGAAAAGAGTTTCCTTTGTACAATTTGCATTCAAGACCTTAAAGTTATCCATAATTACACTGATCATGTAAAAATTTTATTTTTTATCATATTTTGGTCTTGAAATCTTGCATGTTGGCCCTTGAACTCCATCCATAGTGTTTTCTGGAGAGAAATATTTATACCCAAGCCCCTGAATTTTTCTTAAATCATTAATGATGGTCTTAATTGCATTTTAATATGTTTCCCATTTATTGATCACATGTGCATGTAAAAGCATCACCTGAATAAAGTTTTCATCAAAAAACAATGTTTGCAGTATAAATGAATATTTGATTTCACATTTTAGTCAGATTTGCACCCTATGTGGGAATTTTGCACAGTAGACCCTAGATTTTCAAGAAATTACCAAAAGTACAATTCTCACACTTGTCACACCATAGAGCCACATTTTCTTTAAATCCTACATCCTAGCATTAAGATAAGGCTTTTCAGAACACATTTTAACCATCATCTTCCCTTTTTTGTTAATTTTGCACAATAGACCTTGAGTTTTTCAGGAAATGATCAAGGTGTCATTCTCACACACTTCAGTGCCACATTTTCCTTTGGTCCTTCATCTGCACACTAGGATAGAAACTTTCTGAATGTATTTTTGTTCAAATTTTCATCTTTCATTGTGAATTTTGCGTTTTTGCCCTTATACTTGTCTCTTATTGTGCTTACATTATTTTATTGTTTTTGAGACTTAGTCTTCTATATGTTTTCATGGAAACAACATTTTCTTGACATTTTGCATACATTCTGGCATACCTTGGACCATGCATTATCCCCATTCATGCATTTATCACATTTGACCACTGACATGACCCAATTACCCCTGTGTCATCAATTCATGCAAATACATGTTAGTTATTGCACCAAGTCATGCATAATCTCTGTCTAAAGAATTCCTTCGATTCTTTTACCCATTTAAGTACATATTCATGCATTCTATATAGTTTTTGCAGCATTTGCACATCAGTCCATCCCTTTTGACTAAGTCTACATTTCATGTATTCTTCCATGGATTTTTCTCCTACCTGTCTTCGGAGTCCTTCATTTGATATTCGATTAGACTATCTTTATTCCATAGTTTCAGATTTTTCGATTTGATTTAGATTTCATCGCCCGAGGGCGTACATTAACAGGCCTGAAGGCCGACATCGGCCCCACCATGGATTATTTTCCCTTTTTGATTTTCATGACCTTTTCCATGATTCCGATGACTCAGGTTGACCGCACTTTCTATCATTTTGACATCAGTATGGTTTTCTAAACCATTTTTTTACAAAAGCATCGTCATTTTATGTGAATTTCTTCTCACCTCACCACTTGCCTATTTTATGTGGATTTCTTTGCAATTTTTCCGTTTGGATTTCTATGGTGTTTTCTGCACTTCTAATGATTTGGGTCTGTTGTATTTTTGATCCCCTTGGCATCAGTATAGTTTTCTGAACCATTCTTTACAAAAAACATCATCATTTTATGTGGATTTCTTCACATGTCACAGTTTTCCTATTTTATACGGACTTCTTTGCTGTTTTCCCACCTTGATTTCTGTGATGCTTTCTTTGATTGTAATGACTTGAGTCAATTTCAATTTGACATTCTTGAGACCTGTATGATTTTCTGAGCAATTCTCACTAGAAACCTCGTCATTTCATGTGATTTTCTTTGTTGTGTCATACTTTGTGATTTCATCATTTCATGTGGATTTCTTCGCAGTTTTCGCGTGCCATCTCGGACATCCATCTAGTCTTGTCTTGGCATTCATATTAGCATGTTTAGAGCACGATCAAGGCTTAGCAAGAATTCACCTAGCCTTTAGTAAACGAATTAGACTTGAAAGACAGATTTTCTCGGGCGTACGGTGGTGCCTAACACCTTCCCCATGCGTAATAGGAATCCTTACCCATCCTCTGGTTAGCAGACATCTGACTGTCATATTTGCATCTCATTCATTCACTTTTTATGATTTGTTTGTGGTTTTTCTTGTCTTTCCCGTAAATGACTAGGTGGCAACTCTTCTTCTTTTTCGTTTTTTATCCTGTCTAACGCCTTCGCCATCCTGGCATGGCTGTGGCCTCCTCTCTCTGGCAAGACTCAGCGCAGGATCCCCGTGCCAGGCATGGTCATGGAAACTAGCGCCTCCGCTGGGGTGCCAGATTTCGACTTTTAGGTTTGTTTTTTTGCTTGCTTCTTGAGGCTTTGGCTTCACACACTTGTTTGTTTGCCCTGCTCATGATTGTTTGCTTATTTAGCATGCTTTTCACACTTTCTTTTACACATATGCTCTGTCACTGCACTTGCATGCCACATGCTTTGTCTTTTTATGTGATGGATGTTTTCTTTTCAAAATTATGATGCCACGACACTTGCACATGCCATGATCATGCCTTATGCATGTTGTTTGCTTGCTTGCTTGCCTTACTTGTGTGTTTTCTTCCCTTTTTGCACTTGACATGCCTAGGAGACTAAAGACATGTTCCCCCCCTTTCTGGTTTAAAATAAAACACACAAACTAAGAGAAACAATTAAGAAGGCAAAAATAGAGACTTATTTGAACTCTTCCCCCTAGTTAATAAAATGCAAGTAAAAGACACAAAAGCATACATGCATGATTCATTCATATTGGTGCATGCATTCTTCTCCCTTTGGTCCACCTATAGTTTGCGAAGGACAATTCTGGTAACCCGTTCTATGGCTTTGGTGTGGGACGTGTTGCTAGTTTGTCCCCGCTTGTCCGGGGTTGTGTCAGTGCTAGTAGAGGGTACAACTTCGTGCTACTACAGGAGATGAGGCCACCAACACACCACTCGTTCACTGCCTACACCTTGGCCAGGATTTAGAGTGGGGACCTTACTTTCTTGCCTTGAGTCAAAGACCTGCATATTCTTGAGAGAGTCCGGAGTAGACATCTTACTAGGTGTAACCATGCCGACGGGGGTGGCCCACACGGGTAGGTGGTGTGTGTGCCAAAGGAGCGACAAAGCCACGACAAAAAGAAAAGGGAAAAAAAATGCAAAATGCAGGAGTCGCCACCTAGCTATTATGGAAGACGAGGAAAACCATAAACACATGAAGAATCATGCAAACAAAATAAAAGGGGGGCTACGTAAAACCAGAAATGCGGGTAAGGATCCCTGTTACGTGCGAGGAAGGTGTTAGGCACCCTCGCACGCCCGACGAA